>CAKNXH010049003.1:2598-33393 GCA_932178445.1 Andricus quercusramuli
GTGGATCACATTGACATTTTCGATTCTCGAGTTAAATCAAAGAAACACATCTTAGTTGTCATTGATGCGTTTACGAAATTTACGAAATTGTACCCGACAAAATCAACGACGTCGGCTGAAGCGATCGCATGTTTGAAAAGGTATTTTGCGGATTACAGCAAGCCTAGAGCTTTGACCACGGATAGAGGTACTGCGTCTACCTCGGAAGAATTTCAAGATTTTCTGTCAGAGTATGATATTGTATTTCATAGAGTGGCTACAGCGTCGCCTCAAGCAAATGGACAAGTTGAAATAATAAATAAAACTCTCGCCCCAATGTTAGGAAAACTGAGCGATCACGCGTGTGGTATGACTTGGCCCAAAGTGATCACTGAGGTTGAATATGCCCTGAATAATACGATGCATGGGTCTGCGTGTGATACTCCGAGTAATTTATTGTTTGGTATAAGTCAAAGAGGTCAAGTTAACGACTACATAAAGGAATATGTTGATTCGAATGTGAACAGTCGCACGAGAAATTTAGATATTCTGCGCGCCAAAGCGGATGTTAACTTGCGAAAAGCGCAAGATGTTTATGTGAACAACGCGAATAAGAAACGAAGAGAGGCCACAGAATATGAGATTGGTGATTTTGTAATGGTTAGAAATTTTGATTCAACGAAAGGCGTCTCTCCGAAACTTATTCCGCGTTTTAAAGGACCTTATGTCATTACCAAAGTCCTCAGGAATCAAAGATATGTCATTGCGGATATCGAGGGACATCAGCTCACACAGCGAAAGTACGAGGGTGTCTGGGAGCCCAGGAATATGCGAATGTGGAGAGAAAAAGATAGGATTTAAAATTAGAGTAAGTTTTTAATTGATTGTACTCAGAAATATAGATTAATTGACACGTTTTATTTGTATATGATAAAGTAACCTCATCTCCGAGGACGGAGAATTGTCAGGAAAGGCCGAATACTGTAACGAATCGATGGGCTCGAAGGGCCTCACCGACTTTTCCCGAAGATTGTCGAAGTGAAGGAAATGTCGGGAGAGGGAGAACAACAGGGTGGTTTGCGTGTACAGGGGCGATCGCTTGGGGAGTGCGTTGCCGATCGCCATTTCGATAATTACGTTGAAAGAATCTATTTTAATTGTGACATTCTAAAATAAAGCTTCGGTACTTAATCTCAAAACTGAGCATTCCTGATTATTTATGCCCACAGTGAACTAAAATACATTACACCGGTAAAATTACCAACAATATTCATAAATTGCCAGAAATGTATGCAAATTAAAAAAATGAATTTCGGGTAATTTATGGTAAGTTACTATATTTACCTGTAAAATTATCATGAATGACGGAAAGTTTTCATAAATTTCGGGAATTTAATGGAAATTCATAAAAATGAATATTGGGTAATTCATGGTAAGATACCATATTTACCGGTAAAATTACCATAATTGATCGTTTCGAAAATTTATGGACATTTAAAAAAAAGAAGTTTGAGTAATTTATGTTAAGTTACTATATTTACCTTTGAATTTTTGGCAATTTATGGTAAGATACCATATATCGCCTCTAAAATTACCGTACATTACCAAAAATTTCCGGCAATTTTTTCATTGAATTTTTCATAATGTGAACATAAATTTACAAGTTAACATAAATTTCATGATTCTTTATTCAAAATCTAATCCAATCTAATCTAAGCGCCAAGGCACTTTTTCGACTTGTGTACGTTTTCAGTACTCGTCTCCGGCTCGCGCTACGCGCTGGCCTAGGCGCATGATATACTATTATGTAATACATTTTTCAAGAGCGAAGGGCAATTTATGTATACTATTCTATAAAAAAGATAGATGTGCCGGCTTGGTTATCATTCCAAAATAAGTCCCAAACAAGATAAGTCCTAAAAAAAATGTCTACTGTTCGCAATATGTCAAAAGGAGGAATAATAATAGATTTTTCATCGCCAAAAGCTCAAAAATGGTTATTTAAAACCCGGATAAGCCGTAAAAAATGCATATCGTATTCGAATATATACCTGCTTAGTATAGATCCAATGGAAAATTGTCCTGACGTGTTCTCGCATTCACGTTAAAGTCACAGATAATCGTAAAATTCACGAAATCGTAGATATTTTTAACTAATAAAAGCTCAAAATTGGTTATTTCTGATCCGGATAAAGGGTAAAAAATGCATATTATATACACCAAATGTACTAAATGGAATAATGTCATGTGTTCACGCGTCATTCATGTCAAATGTGTCAAAGTGACATTGATAATCGTAAAATTCACGAACTATTATACAGGGTGTCCATGTATTCAAAATACATATTTATATTTTTTTATTCCTTGTGAACAACTGAATAGAAAATGATCAATAAAAAATTCGATTAAATGCATAATTACCGAGTAATTAGCAATTAAAGATTAATTAATCAAAAAAATGCGTTAGACACGGAAAAAAGTACGCTGTAAGATATAGTCGGAAAAGTGATGAAATATTACTCTGTGGCGCAGTAACGGAGCCTTTCGAGCAACCACGGTGTAATTCTTACAATTTGGGAGAAATTAGTGAACCTCACTGCATCAATGTGCAAGATTCACTCTGTGAAATTGTAAATCCGTATCCAGATCAAATGGGGATGAGTGACAATTTAGCAATGTCACCCTGCAATCCCTACTTTGTAGCGAGCGCCAGATACAGCTCGCATTGTACACTGCTTGTCTCGCGAGAGCAGAGGTTACAATCTCGCTCAGTAATCCTTGTCCTTCTAGGCGCAAAAATTATAGTTTCGAATTGTAAAGCATATATACGTATACCGTCAGGTCAACTTCATAGTAGTCATAGAGAAGCGTGAGTGCAAATGAGACACTAGTAGATGGCGCATAAGAGCATCTCTTTTGCACTTATGACTATGACTACTATGAATTTGGCCTCACTGTATATACACTGCACGAACTCTATACACGATTTATAAATAGATTAGATTGAAACTTTCGACAACAAAAATGATGTAAAATGTCGATCGATTTGAGGAGGAAAAAAATTATTTTATATATGATTACTGCACTTAATTTACGATTATTCTTACACAATCGCACGCATAGAGTGTTACACATATGATCGCACGCTCAAACGCTTCAAAAAATTGCACCCGCTGGGGAATTGAACCTTACCTAACTACCTCAAACCTGTCCTAAAACCTAAATCTGGCGCACGCGTTAGCCAAGTTAGCTACGGAACCGCTTAGATTTTTCTGACAAATTCTCGGTCATGCGGTTTCTCTGAGAAAAACGTGGCCGGCTAAGGAATGATGATGAATGTTTACTTAACATTTTTTTAATCAATCTCTTACTGATGATATCTAATATTTTGTGACGAGCTTGGGGAAAATATTTTGCTTAGAAGTATTAACTCACACAGTAAATATATTATTAGTATTTTATATGTATTATTGTAAAATGAATTAAATTACAATTTCTAAAAAGTACATATTTTGTATTATTGAAAATTAAGATCTGAAAAAATATTTTCGAATGAAATTTTTGGAATTTTTAATTTGACTTTATTATCATCTCACTTTATTTAAAACTCAACATTCATTTACTTAACTGATATATAAATAAAAAAAAGTTTAATTATCGTAATAATATATCAAATGTAAAATCGAAATCACTATCTTAAGATGAGACAAACGTTGAATAGTGATTCAAATTTAAATTTTTCGCAAAAATAAAATTTTTCTCATGAGATATGGGGATAAGGGTGGCTCAGAAACCCATTTTTTAGGGGCAACGTTTCCTCCCATTTTGTTCCAAATCCGAAAAAAGAAAATGCCTAATTTTTTTTTTTTTTTTCGATTTTAACTGCTACGTGTTTTGACTTGATGTTTCCCATGTAAAAGCAAAAACTGACTATTCCCAATCCACACCAGCGATATTCTACAACAAGCATTAGACAGAATAGATTTAACTACCGAAGATGAGCTATCAGATAGCTGGGTACAACAGTTAAACGTCCCACTATCATCAAGGACGAAATACTACTAGAAAAAATTGAAATCCCAGCCAGAAGAATGTGCGAATCAGTAGAAAGTATCGCCGATCCCAATAATTCATCTGGATCCGAAACACCTCAAGAAAATGAACTTTACAACGATTTTATGACATGGGGATTGAACCCAACGCAAGGAAAATTAAAAACAAAACCCAACGCCGTCGGAAAACTTTGGAAAGTAATAAATAAAGAAGACATGCCAACATTTAATGAAGAGGATTGGTTACGGAAACTAGGCTGGTTCATCGATGAAACTATTAGCAAAAAACTAACATTGATGAGATTTATATTCGGTGACCCACTATTTACACCAATAGAAAAGGAACTGATACAGGAAATGATGGAATACCCATCTAAATTGTATCCCCACTTGGGATTTCATCTATGCTTTAACAATACCCAAGAATTAATGGAAGAAGAAAAAACTAATATCGTTAAAGAAGCACATGCGGAACATCTTGGGGAAAAGAATACCATTGAAAAAGCGAAGAAAATAGGACAATGGATAGGGATGGATGAAGACATTAAAAAGTACGTTAAAACATGCCCCATCTGTCAACTCCAAAAAACCACAAGAATGAAGAACCAAGCTGAGGGAATTATACCAGGCATTCTTCTGAAACCCAATGAAAAAATAGTCCTAGATATATACGGCCCATTACCCGAAACAGGAAAAGGTAACAATAGCTATGTGTGATACAAGTGCGCAAAATAGGCGATTGCCAACGAGTGTAAATTTGTCAGCATGAGCCGGAGGCTCAAAGAACGAGTCGGAGGTTAGCGCACGAGCGAAGCGAGTGCGAAAACGAGGACGAGTGCGAAGAGCTGAAGGCGAATGCTGAAATCACATGAGTCAGCAATTGCCTGTGCGCACGTGTATCACACGCTATTTTTTGCAACAACCTTCCAAGAAAGTTGTTAGGAGGTGGTAACGAAAAATAATTAATTAAAAAATTAATTAAATGAATTAATTAATCAATTAATTAAAATTAATTTCAACAAATTTTTTGAAAAAAATTTGAAAAAAAAATGTTGAAAAAAAATGCTCCGGAAAAAATTTTGTGCAAAAAAATTGTTGAAACAAAATTTTGTGAAAAAAATTGTTGGAAAAAAATGTTGTGAACAAAAATGTTGTGAACAAAAAATGTTGAAAAAAAAATAATGTGAAAAAAATTTTTTGAAAAAAAGAATTTTGTCAAAAAAAATGTTGAAAAAAAATGTATGAAAAAAAAAAATTTGAAAAAAATTTAAAAAATTTGTTGGAAAAAAAATTTCGGGCTACGAACCCCTGAAAACAAAACTTCAATCATTATAACACTGAGCGCTGCTGTGCTACGTTGCCCCCGAATTGTCGCGATGCGGAAAGTTGCTTATTTGCAAAGTGCGCATGCGCGTACATTCCGCTGATGTGGAAAGTATATAAGAATCGAACTGCGCATGCGCCAATATTATGCCCGCATTGTGATCCGGAATAAGTCACTTTGCGTATAATTTAGCTACACGGAACGGAGTACTTTCGAGGTGGGTGTTGCAAAAATATATTTTGATCCTACAAGATGGATTAATCCGCTATACGGTGTTAATCCCGATGGCTAATGAGACAACTAGTTCAATAATAGAAGGGCTGCTCGATCACTACATCTACATCTTCGGAGCACCCAAAACAATCCTAACAGACCAGGGTCAAAACTTTCTATCAGAAATGATGCAACAGTTTGAAGAAGCATCGAAAGAATGCACTCCACCCTAGGGAACCTAATCAAAACAAGCATCTCAGAAAGAAAAAATGAATGGGATGACAATTTGAAATTTATGAACTTTGCAATCAACACAATAAGGAACCAAGCAACAGGATTTTCACCCTTTGAACTTATGTTTAGAAGAGAAGCTAAAATACCATCATCGGTAGCGTGTTCACCAATTCTGACGTATCCGGAACTAGTGAGAAAGTGAAAAAATAAACACGAATACAACCTACGAAGGGCTAGAGAAAGAATAGAAATAGAAACAGAAAAAACGAAGAAAAGACTCGACGAAAATATCACGCACAAACAAAATTGCTTATCGCAAAGTACCCGACGAAGAAAATCAAATAATTTAGGTAGAAGACGGAAAAGATATTCCTGATGGGCTATACACGACATACAACAATAAGGTATAAACCAGGAGACAAAGTAAAAATCATTAAAAATACTAAGTCCAACAAGCTAGACCCCTCTTGGAAAGGCCCTTTTGAAGTTATTGTCTACTTAGATAATAATATACGAATAAGAAATAAGGAGAAAATTATCCGAATTATTATCCGAACGGCCATACCGTGCTGAAAAAACCAATTCTCGTTAGATCACTAAAGTTAAGCAGTGTTGGGCGCGGTTAGTACTTCGATGGGTGACCATTCGGGAATAATACTACTGCGTGCTGTTGGCGTCGTGGGTGTGGTGAGCCCACACTTGTAGTTCTTTACTACAAGAAACTATCCACCTAGAAACACTACCCGAATCGGGTAGTGTCACGCCTACCCCGAAAGGGAAATGGCTCAATGGTATACATACATATAAATCAGACAATGCCCTATTTCACAGACGATAATGACACCCTTCTAGACCTTCCTGCTGGCTCTAGCACCGATCATCAGTGCTAACTACATCTTTGAAAAAATTCAAGGAAAGGTCTACATCGAGGAAATCTCTAAAGTACACTTGTTTCATGAAATGTGGAAAATGGTTATAGCTATCAATATGACATCCATCGAAAACCGGATTAAAGCCATCGACACCACCAGGCAGAACTAGCCTGTAACAAGAAATGCACACCTTATTATGAACTGCAATTGGTTAGGAACCGCTACAATAGACTAACTAGTAAAAACAATATCCTACACAAGTTATTAGGCAAACAACGTGAAAAAAGGGGATTAGCGAATTTTGTGGGTGATATATCCAAAACTCTGTTCGGAACATTGAGCGAACCCGACCTGAAACAAATTAACACCGAATTTGACACAATTTATACAGATAACAAAAACATAGCTAGCATTCTGTCAAATCACACAAAAATACTTAAATTAATCTTAAACTCCTCGTCAATGGACCATAAATGGATAGCTGCCAAGGAAAATACCGACAGACAGATTGTAAAAAACATCACTTTCGGACTAAATTCTGCAACAAAGAATAGTTTTGTCAACTCAAAATTAGCATTAGCAGCAATACTATTAGATGAAACGAACGAGGATATTGAATCAGCGATCAACGCCATAAACGACGGAAAGCACGAGATAGTACATCCCCAAATTTTAACACCAAAGATGTTGAAAGAAACCATTAGAGAATTCGAGACAACTCAACGTACGCGCTACCATTTTGACAATGAAGAAAAAAATTACCAGCACATCATAGACATCAGTACCCTCTCCGTAGCAGTAATCCAAGGCCTATTTACATACATACTGGAGATACCGGTAATTGAGAAAGAAGAAGGTTTCTTGCAAATAATAGTCCCTATCCCGATACAAGTAAATAAAGTCCACATACCAATAGTCCCCGACTATGATATGATCATTAAATATCGAGATTCTTACGTGCCCACCGACAGATTGACAGATTGACAAATGTAAACAGATAGATGTATATAAAATATATAGAAGAAACCGACCTAATGTCAAGTTAGTAGATAGCGAATCCTGCGAAGCCAGTTTACTTAGAAGATACTCAGATTTCAAATGCAGAAAATGGGTGGCGTCGAACGAGCGAAATGGAAGAAAATAAGGCAACTGTGTTTATATGTGGGTGGAAAATGATAACAGGAATCATGCGGGCAATCAATATGTATGGTCTGAAACTTGTATGGAATTATTCAGCCAATATGGCGGTGTATTTTATTCTTATTTTTATTCTATTGACCGGATGGAAGCATTGAAAATTGTGGAAAAATTAAAACTTATGGACTGTGTACATAGACTACATTCTTAACTATTACAATATATGATATATACATATAGAAACCTACACGGAGAAACTTTCGGTTGTAAAATTTCATATTATAATATTTACTTTTACAATAGGACAACAGCAAGCCAGGATCTAGTGTCACTATTTCAAGAATTAGTATTGTGAATATTCAACTGTGAAGTAACTAATTTTATTGAAATACAATAATAAATTATTAAATAATTGTACTTATACCAAAAAAAGGTTTTTATAATCCCTAGGAAAGTCTATGAAGTTTACAAAACACAATAGTAAAGACATTCTTCCTATGTTCATTTTACATATTTCTAATTTTTCCCACAGAAAATAGGAAAAACTGCCATGGTCGAAAGAGCAAAAGAAAAATAAATTTGCATCCACTGTTTTACATATGTATATATTACAGTTGTACCCATTCGGACTTGGTTAGGTGGCGTGGAAGTGTGCGGACGCGTGTCCATATCGTCGGAAGTATTTATAAAGAATTATGGTGATTGTATGCGAATATATGGTGTGAGTGTTGATTATTAAGTGCAATAAAGGTAGGCTGTTAAGTGAGAATAAAAAGTGACGTTTAAAAAGGTATTTGTATTTTATTATTGGCGATATATGTGAGGGGTTAAAATTTATAGGTTAGATCGAAAAAAATAATTAAGATGGCAGAAAACGAGGGAGACAAGGAACTGGTCACGAAGTTAGGTTTAATAGCAACAGATGGCGCGAAGTGTAATAAAAAGACCGATATCGATAGACACAAGACTGACAAAACTGAAACGACTGAAACTAACCTAGAAAAGACAGACGAGACGAAAAAACGGGGCAGAGGAAGACCACCAAAAGAAGAAAAATTACTAAGAGAAGCTCAAAATAACAAAAAGATAGATGAGATATTCAAGGTTTCGGAAAAAACAGGGACAGAATCAACGATCCATAATGCAAGTAAAAATGCAATAACTGCATTAAGTACAGATCAGGTAAATCAGGAAGAGGAAACTTTAGAGAATGACAAAAACTAATTTGATTTACCGAACTCAGTGTTAGAGGGTGGGAATTGGGAATCAGCCATACAATATCTCTGGAAACACCTACAGGAAACAAAATTTGAGAACAGTCAAATGAAATTACAATTAGAGAAGGAAAAGGAGAATCGCGAAAAAGAGATAAGACAGTTAAACGAAGAATTGAAAAAGAAAACAGAAGAATGGGAAAAAGAAAGAACAGATTTAAGACGTAAAATAGTTGAAATTAACTCCATCGTAGGGACTAAAGAGAGTAACCAGATTATAGAGGCAACAAATAACGCAAAAGTATTGGATATTGAAAATAACATAAGAAAGGAAAATTACTCAATTCAAGCGGGGGAATCAGTTGTCAATAGGAGAAAGGAGGACTACACATACAATAGAGACTTTTTGGAAATCAAAAGAGCCGTTGAAGCTCAGGAGAAAAGGGAAAGGAAAAACAATGTGGTGATAAGAGGACTACACTTAGAAGGTACTGACAAAAAAGCAGAGGTAAAGGCGTTCTTTAAAAAAGAACTAGACACAGAAGTGGAAATTCTCTGGGCCACAGCTATAGGATATAGTGAAAAGAAAACAATAATAGCGAAAATAGGTAGCTGGGGAGAAAAGCTATTAATCATGGAGGAGAAAAGCTATTAATCATGGAAAGGAAAAAAGTATTAAGTGGTAAGAAGATTTTCATTGATCATGATCTCACCAGAGAAGAAAGGAGAATACAAAAAGAAATAGTAGACATAGCCAAGACTGAAAGAGAACAGGGTAAAGAGGTAAAGGTAGGATACCAAAAATTGAGGGTCAACCAAGTTTGGATAAATTGGAGGGACCTGGAGAAGAGCAAGAGAAGGGAACATGCAAATTTTCAGTAGCCCCAACGACCTTGAACCAAGAACAAAGACCTGGAACGAGAGCAGGGGGGTGCAAATTTCTTTTTTGGAATGTAGCTGGTGTCAGGAACAAAGATAAGGACTTCTGGAAGTTTGTAGAAAGTTTTGATTATGTCGGATTAACAGAAACTTGGATGGAGGAGAAAGATTGGGCGAGATTCAGGCAACTGTTACCTAAGGGATTTAAGTTGGTATGCCAATTTGCTACGAGAGAAAACAGAAAAGGAAGAGCGAGTGGAGGCATCATTACAGGAACAAGGAAAGAAATAATAGAAATAGAAGGAGCAGCAAAGGATTTTAAAGGAGCCCTGGGCAGCAAAATAACTCTAGGAAACCAAACATGGAACATATGGACAATATACTGCAAAGACAAGATTAAAGATTTGACAGCTAGACTGGATGAAGAAATTGAGGATAAGGGGAATGAAAACTTACTAATTGGAGGAGACTTTAATGCAAGAACGGGTACAAAAGGAGCAATTTATAGAGGTCCAGAAAATGAAGAAGCCCAAAGAGCATCCAAAGACAAAGTATCCAATACAGAAGGAGATCAACTAATGAAGTTAGTGGAAGGTAAAGGATGGTGTATATTAAACGGCAATTTAGAAGGTGACAATCAAGGAGAATTTACGTACGTGGGCAACTCGGGTAAGAAGAGGGGAAAGGGGTCATCAGTAATTGATTACACTATAACTAATTATGAAGGTTTGAATTTGATAGATCACTTCAGGATTGTGGATAGAATAGAATCAGATCATCAACCAATGGGATGTATATTGAAAACAGAATTTGTCAGAGTGAACCAGTGTTGCCAACAGATACAAGAAAAAGAGATTGCGGTATGGGACAGCGAAACGAAAATCGGATATAATGAAAAAATGAGTGCTGGCGTTTACTGTGGAGATAATTTAATAGAAGAATGGACTAGTTTTGCAAACAAAGTGAGGAACAGCATGAAAAAGAAAACGTTAAAGACAATCAGATTTGAAATAGGGCATAAAAGTTGGTGGGATAAGGAATGTTCAAGAAAAAAGAGAAAGGTAAAGAAGTTATACAGGAAATGGAAAGATAATGAAGGTTCGTGGGAAGCTTACGCTCATAAAAGAACAGAGTTCAGGAAAATGTGCGATGATAAGGAAAAGAAAAAGAAGGATGACGAATTAGAAGAGATAAAAAATGCAAAAACGGAGAAAGATATTTGGAAGTATATAAACAAACAAAGGAAGAAAAAAACCACAATTAGTAGTGAAATAAAGATGAAGGACTGGAAAGAACACTTCATGGACCACTTAGAAGGAACAGAAACGCACACTACAACTCAAGAGAAAAGAAATAAACTACAGGAAGACGAATCCGACCTTAGCGACGAAGAAATTAACGACCAAATTAAGAAATTGAAAAGGAAAAAAGCACCAGGAGAAGATGAAATACCGAATGAAGCATGGGCGTATTTAGAGGGAGATGGTAAAAGGAAATTTTTTGAACTGATAAAAAGAGTGTGGAATGGGGAAGGCTTTCCGAATAGTTGGAGGAAAGGGATTATTACGCCGATATTCAAGAAAGGAGAAACAGAGGATCTGAAAAACTATAGACCGATTACTCTCCTTAACACGGCGTACAAAGTTTATGCCATGATACTAAACGAGAGATTAGTGCAAGATTTAGAAGAGAAGAAAATTTTACCGGAAACGCAGGCGGGATTTAGAAAAAATAGAGGAACAATGGACAACGTATACATACTGCAGCATGTCGTAGAGAGAGAACTAGAGAAAAAGGGAGGAAAGATTTTCGCTTTCTTCATAGATTTAAAAGCAGCTTTTGATAAGGTAAACAGGGAAAAATTGTGGAAAACAATGGAGATAAGAGGAGTAAGAAAAGGTTTAATTGAAAGAGTGAAAGAAATTTATGTAGAATCTATTAGTGCAGTGAGGGTAAATGGCAATCTGACAAATGAATTTTGGACGGAGGAGGGCCTGAGGCAGGGCTGTCCTCTGAGCTCTACACTGTTCACAGTCCTGATCTCTGACATAGAAGAGGAAATGAAAAAAGAAATTGTGGGAGGCATAATAGTTGGGTGTGAAAAATTCTGGTCACTTGCTTACGCAGACGATATAGCACTTTTGGCCAACAACGAAGAAGATTTTAAGGAGATGATTAGAAGATTCGAAAAGTTCTTAGACAAGAAAAGTTTAATATTAAACGTAGAAAAATCGAAGGTAATGGTTTTCAAAAAAGGTGGGGGCAAAGAAAAGGAAAGAAAATGGAAGTGGAAAGGAGTAAATGTAGAGCAAGTGAAAGTATTCAAATATTTAGGGTACACATTACAAAAAAACGGAGGCTGTGATAGACATATTGAGGAAAGTGTTAAAAAGGCCAATATTGTGATGAAACACACGTGGGGTATAGGAGAAAGACTCTTCAAGGACGATTTCAACAGAAGAATTAAGATTTTTAACAGCTTAGTGGTTGGAGTTCTGGCCTATGGGGCAGAATTATGGGGATGGGAAGAAAAGGCCAGTTTAGAAAGGATTCAACAACGTTATCTCAGGTGGACCCTGGGACTCGACCGTTGCACACCAAGTTATATGGTCCTGGAAGAAACAAAAATCGAAAAACTCAGAGTGAAACTAGGAAGAAGAGCTATCAAATTTGAAGAAGGAATAGAAAACTCCTCAGGAAGAACAATTGTGAAAGAATGTTTAAAAGAAAAAAATAGTGGAAAGCTGAAGACAAGAAGTGTTCAAGAAAGGGAGCAATATCTGAAAAGGTGTGGTTGTAGTCAAGAGGGTTTAAAAATATTAAAAGATAGGAGAGCCAATCTAAAAGAAATCCTGAAGAAGACAGACTACGAAGTACAAGGACAAACACAGTTAGGTAAAATACAAGAATCTAGGTACAATAGTAGGTATAAACTAGTCAATACTGGCTGTAGACCAGAATACTTGTGTAATGTAGGAAGTAAAGGAAGTCACAAACTAATAGCTAGGGCGAGATGTGGCAATTTAGAGGAAAAATCTAGATACTGGTTAGACGTCGAAAGTCAGATGTGCGTTTTATGTAAAAGAGAAGAAGGTACACTGGTACATTTAATCAGAGACTGCGAGTTATTAGATAGACCAAATTTGGAAATTGAAGAAATATTAAATGGTAGGGCAGGCAATAAGAAAGTGTGTGATTGGTTAAGACTTTTGGAAAAGAGAAAAAAGGAAGTAATAGACTCTAGATAAGTAGAGATACTTTAAGAGAAACGTATAGTATGTGTGTATATAGAATCCTAAGTGTTTATAGTAATTCAAATTATATATTCTGTTTTCTTTGTTACAAAATATGCAAAAAAAAAACTAATTCCTTGAATGCAAGCGTAGATGGTTAAGAAAAAGAAATGTAAACCAAGTCCAAATTTTTCCAGGCCGTTGGGCTGAAAAATAAATATTTATCTATTTCTATCTATCTTCTTCAGTTGTACCCATTCTAAATTTTATACATTAAACATACAATTAGATATTAATATTTTATTCTAAGCTGAAAGAGAAAAAATCGTGTTAGAAGAAATCAGAGCTGGCGGGAATTGAACACGGGTCTCCAGGGCAGCGGAACGGAAATATTTTCTTGTGATAAAACAAATTATGAGATTTAGGAATTTTATCATCCTCATAAACCTCGGCTTACATGACGTCATTCGGCACTGAATTTCCTATTTTAAATGGGAATTTTCGTAAAGCACTACATTCAAATGTTTTTCCTCTCATTGCACCCTCTCATTAAAAATGGCAAATTTTCTCACCTATTTTGCAACTTATGTTATTCAAACTACTATTTATTGCAACAACGATTTTATTATTTAGTTTGTGAATATTACTTTTTCCTACCTTCAATCTGCTTTCGAAAATATTCATCTTTCTAACTTTAAATGGCAATTATTAAATTCGTAGTATTTGTAACTGATATGGAAAAAGTATGGGTGTACTTCCGAAAAGGGTGGACCTCCGATTCTTTTTGGACACCGTATACTTATGTATTTTGACGCGCTGATTACGAATATCATAATAAAAATTGGTGCAAATTTGATTTTCATGGCGAAAACCATAAAAAAAAACCCTAAAAATCCAAATGGTGATAATTTCCGAGAAAATCTGCAGTTATCAGATCGTACCCCTACCCCTTTTCCAGTGCAGCATGGGGGGTGAGATGGCACTCCTGTGACTAGTCACATAAATATTATAAGATCATACCCCTACTCCTTTTCCAGCCCTTCGTGGGGGCAGGAAGGCACCCCGGTAACTTTGTACAAAAATAATGTAAGGTCGTACCCGTACCCCTTTTCCAGCGCCGCGTGGATGTGGGAAGGCACCCCTGTGATTCAAAAAACCACGATTTTTATGGTTTTCATGGTTTTTTAACATGAAAATCAATTCACTACTGATTTTCTGGGAAACTATCATTCCTATAAAAAAATGTTTAAACATAAAATGTGTATTTCTATGAGATTTACAACTTTTAATCGAAACATTTTTTTGAATTTCGAAAAATTACTGAGATAAATGCAAAAAACCATTTGGATTTTTATGGGTTTTTTATGTTTTTCACCATGAAAATCAAATTTGCGCCAATTTTCACTATCATATTCGTAACAGCGCGTCAAAATACACAAGTATACGGAGCCCGAAGAAAATTGGAGGTCCACCTTTTTCGGAAGTTTATCCAAAAGTATTTCTTTATATCGCTGTGGCAATTATAGTATTTTCTCGACTATATCCTAGATTGCAATCGAACTCTTGTAAATATCAATATTATAATGCAAATTTTACAACCAATAGTTTCTCCGTGTAGTATTTCAAAAATTTTCCTAAATACATATATTATTAAGAACTAATATACATGTTCAACAAGTTTTCTGCAAAAGTTTCATATCAATCAATGAGTCCATATTATAATTATCGCCATTATAAATTTAAAAAAATGCTTTTTTTAACACCAGAAGCTTGTTTTCTTCAAGTAAGCTTATCGTCTCTAAAAAATATGTGCAGTGGAAACTCTTTTTCAGATTTATATCTGCAACTTTTGTTCACTGAAAATCAGTCATATGCTATTTCTGTTTTGAATGAGATAATTTACTCAAATGTTAAATATATGCTCAAATTAATAATAATGTAAATTGAAAGGTAGTATTCCATAAAGGCCGAACCCACATTTTCATGATTTTACAGAAGAAACAAAAAACGTCCTCAAATACCGAATTTTTAGTTTAAAAAAAATTACAAAGTGATTTTGAGGTAAATTAGTGCTGAATTGAACCCTGGAAATTTTTATTGGAAAAAATTTATTAGGTTCCGAGAAAATTCATGGAGAAAGTTTCTTTCTTGCTCGAGAAGCACGTTTTTTCAACTGTGATTGGAAATAAAAAGTCCAATTTTCATTTAAAAAAGAAAGTGAGAATTCAATTTGTAGCTATTGAGTTACTGAATCTATATAAAAAAGTTTAATTAATTTGTACATTTATTAGATTTTCAAAAAATGGAGGGATGTTTTTTTTGGGCACTATTTCTCAAATTTGGAGGGTGATAAAAAATACAATTTTTAATTGAAAATAAATTAAGAATCTACTTTTTAGCTATTATTGAGTTACTGAATAAACAATAAACAGTTTGATTAAAAAATATTATTAGGTTTTGAGAAAAAAGAGGGGGAATTTTTGTACGCTCGAGGTGCACGGTTGAGCTTGATGCGACTGTGCATGTGCACAGAGGCCCAAGCGCAGATTTAAACAGTCAGGCTGTTTGGCGGCTAACGGACCGAACCCCTCAACCCCTCATCAACCTGGCACTTTACTCTTGGCGGGAAACGTCGCTGTTTCTTGGTTTTTAATTGTGCTGTCGTTACTTTATAAGTTTTCTTAGTACGCGATCCCGACTAATATTTCTTTAGAATTTCAAAAATGTAATTGATAGAAGAAATTCCAGTGATATTATTCCACTCACTGTTCGTTTTATTTCTGTGGTAAGTAAATAAACAAATGATATAACCTCACTTCTACTGTTCACAATAGGACATGAGAATGAAAACTCTGTAAAGACCATTTGGATTTGGCTCAAAATATCATATTATTGTTATTATTTATGATTCAGTGCCAAGTTGAAATGGTATTTATCGAGTTATCATTTTGCTTCCTCATAGAGGAAGGTTTGTAATGGTAACATTTTTCAAAATTTTTAAATTCATTTAATTAAACCCTCCCTAATTTAACAATGTCTAATACAATGTTCTAAGCAATTGTCCGGATGTGTGTGTGTGTGTGGATGTGTGGATGTCACGCTTTTTTGTGAACACGATAACTAGAAAACGGTTGCAGATAAATTGATGAAATTTGGAGAACTTATTTTCCTCACTAATATCTTGAAACTGACCAAAGGATTTCTGAAAATATTTATTGAATTTTTTTCTAGCACTCAATAATATTTTAAAAATCGGTTTTTTATAGTTAAACTTTTTTCATTCGCATAATTCAAAGTTGATGCAAGAATATAAAAGATTCCTTGGTTCGGGACGAATCGACTGACCTAAAATATTAATACATTTTATTGAAGAGTAGGGAAGTTATGGTAATTTATATATTTTGAAAATCGGTTTTTTATAGTAAAACTTTTTTCATTAACATAATTTAAAGTTGATGCAAAAACCGAAAAGGTGTGTTGATTCGAGTCGAATCGATTGACCTATAATATTCATAAATGTTATTGAAGAGTAAGGAAGCTATGGTAATGCATAATATTTGAAAATACGGTTTTTTATAGTAAAACTTTTTTCATTAGCAAAATTCAAAGTTGATTGCAACAATGTAAAAGATTCCTTGGTTCGGGAGGAATCGATTGACCTATAATATTAATACATTTCATTGAAGAGTAGGGAAGTTATGGTAATTTATATATTTTGAAAATCGGTTTTTTATAGTAAAACTTTTTTCACTAGCATAATTCAGAGTTGATGCAAGAATATAAAAGATTCCTTAGTTCGAAACAAATCGAGTGACCTATAATAATAATACATTTTATCAAAGAGTAGGGAAGTTATGGTAATTTATATGTTTTGAAAATCGGTTTTTTATAGTAAAACTTTTTTCACTGGCATAATTCAGAGTTGAGGTAACAATATAAAAGATTGCTTGGTTCGAAACGAATCGATTGACCTATAATTTTAATGCATTTTATCAAATTGTAGGGAAGTTATGGTAATTTATATATTTTGAAAATCGGTTTTTTATAGTAAAACTTTTTTCACTAGCATGATTCAGAGTTGATGCAAGAATATAAAAGATTCCTTGGTTCGAAACGAATCGATTGACTTATAATAATAACGCATTTTATCAAAGATTAAGGAAGTTATGGTAATTTATATATTTTGGAAATCGTTTTTTATAGTAAAACTTTTTTCATTAACATAATTCAAAGTTGATGCAAGAACAGAAAAGATGTGTTGATTCAAGACGAATCGATTGACCTATAATATTATTACATTTTATTGAAGAGTATGGAAATTGTGAAATTGCATAATATTTGAAAACGCGGTTTTTCATAGTAAAACTTTTCTCAGTAACATAATGCAAAATTGATGCAAGAACGGAAAAAATCTCTTGATTCGAGGCAAATCGATTGATCTATAATAACAATAATACACTCTATTGAAGATTAGGGAAGTTCTGCTCATTTATAATATCTGAATCATCAGTTTCAAACAGAAAACCTTTTTTGATCGACATAATTTAAAGTTGATGCATGAATAGAAGCGACTTTTTGATCATAAATTTTCAAATAGAATAATATTATGACAATTTTTGTGAAGAAATAATAAAGCTGGGAAAGGGATAGGGTACGACAGAACTTTTCCTTTCCCTTTTCCAGCTCAAAAAATTATTATTTCAAACGCAAGATTTGATTTGCCTGATTTGTCTTTGTTTTTAAAAAATTTTTCTATTATTCTGTAATTTTTCATTTTTGGTAAATTTCTATTTTTAAATTGAGCAAAATGAAAACTTCGGTTTGTCTATTATTGAAAAAAATAACTAATGCTTCCTCTATGAGGAAGCAAATACATTTGCTAACGGGAAGCAAAGCGCTCGTGAAATGAGCACCATATAATTATAAATACAAACAAAGTGGAAACACTCGAGATCGAATTCACAGCTAGTTTATTTCTGCAACGTATTGTAAAAATCATTTTACTCGCACTACGTGCTCGCATTTTCCTCGCACACGTGCGAGTCGCACGCCATGCGAGACATATGCGACCACATGGAAGACACATCTGCGTGTTGATATGAACTCACAAAATGCGGTCTTATCTGCACGCGCGCGACCCATAATGCTCGCACTGTGCAGGCATTTTGTTATCTGGGAGCATTATGAAAAGGCTTTTGAAATTTGTTACAATTTTTATGGAATCCATATTGAAATTCCGATAATGTATTTTAACCCTCAAACGGCACACTTCAACCCAGCATACGTAAACGGCACACTAGTGCGAATTGGGATTTATTGATTTCAGCTGAACATTTTAATATGAAAATAATTTCCAAAATCTGCGTATAAATATATGATTTTGGGGTAAAATTTCTCGCCCAATCCGTTGGGGCAACTTGAATTTATCGAAAATTATATCATCTCATCACAAAATTGTTATTAAAAAAAGGCATTCTTGAAAAATAGACATTTTCAACAAAAAAACATAATTTTACCAAAATTAAAGGTATTGAAATGTAACTAACGCGATTCTTCATTTAAATAGATGTTCTTTCATGAAAAAAATATGCCAATCCGATAAAATTAGATTAAGTATTTTTCCAGATGTGTCAGATTTCCGGTATTTTTGTATGAAGTATATCACGAGTGTAGGACAGCACACATTGTTATTTTTGTAGTATACAAGCATATTTTTGCATAAATAGTGTTTTTTGTGTCAAAGTTTGAAAGAATTCATTTTATTATAACTTTGGGAAGCTCTCCATGTGACTGATTGGTAAAAAGATTGATCAGTGAAGTGTGTCAGGGCGGTGATGTGTGACGTGAGGGTTTGTTAGGAAAGAGTAAAAGTACATAGAATATTTAGAGAAAAGAACGAAGTTTTACTACCTATTTGTAGAAAAAATTAACATTATTATATTTTGAAACTATTACTCTTATGACAATCATCATTGAACATTATTCATTAAGACCAATGCAGTCAACGCAAACAGAAGCTCTGTGATCGACGCACATCGTCTTCAGACTCTTCTGCTAGTGCCTGCAGAACAGTCCTAGAACTTCCCAAACTGTAACGACGTCCTTACTCCGCCATTCTTAATATTAAAAAAATGGTTGAAAAAATGTCATCATATCAATTTAAAGTCTAACAATAGCGAGTAATTGTAAACTTTGTGCTTTCCGTGCAATATTTTTACTGGTTCATGAAATGTTATTTATTATTGTTTATAATCTTTCTTTTTGTTTATAGACATATTTATGAACAAATTAACTTACCTTTTTATGAAAGATCTTGTTTCAGGCACAGAAACAACGTTTTACAATTTTTCATAAAACACGACTTGGCACCTTCTAACGGCACACTAGTGCGAATTTGCACCACTTGAAACTTTTACAGTGTCTCACTCGGCTGCTCGCAGGCGGATGACTATCTGTTTACGCGTCATGTATTTGTGGGTTTATGGACATATTTAACGTAGCGGTGAGAGACCTTGAAAATAGTTTTAGAAAAAATATCAGCGCTTTGAAATTTTTGCTGGTGCGAATTCGCACTAGTGTGCCGTTTGAGGGTTAATAAAGCACGTTATCTGTTTTAAGAATCAATATTCAATAAGTGAGAAATAAAGACAATTGTTTTACATTTTTATACTGTACAGCCAGTACGCCTAACCACAAAATTGAGTAATTTCGCTAGTGTCAAGAATGATCATTTTTGCGCTTAAGTACGTAACGGCCGCACATCCCAGATGTTTACATTTTTCAATTGGTTCTTTGCAGTTAATTGAAATTTTGTCCATGTAATTATTATCATGTAGGTGGCAAATAAGCCAATAATCTCCCAAATTTGTATGATACAAATTGTGAATTTGAATAATGTAAAAAGCTCTAACTTTAAATTGTTAGAGTTTTAAAAGGTTTTAACTTCTAAAAGAAGACACTTAATTTTTTATTTTGATAATGGAAAAATAAAGTAGCAAATAACAGTAACGTAAAATTCCAAGGGTAATAAATCTTTTTTCGGTAAATTATAATTTTAATACTAGGGGTGTTAGTTGAAGTTTGCCGGTTTTTTCAATAAAGAAAACACTTAATTCTCAAGGGAATCTCAAAAATTTTTCATTCAAAGTATTGACCATTGGATTCTACACATTTTGCCCACCTTTCAGGCATATCATGGATACCATTCCAAAAAAACTTTTTCTCTATCGAGGCAAACCATTCGACGAGCCATTTTTCGACTTCCTCAAAATTGGCGAAGCGCTGCTCTGCGAGTGAGTGTCCCATCGATGCGAAAAGGTGATAGTCGGACGGGGCGAGGTCTGGAGAGTACGGCGGATGCGATAATATTTCCCAATTCAATGCTTTTAATGTGTTCTTCACCACTTTAGCGGTATGAGACGGTTATTAGCGGTTTCCGATTTTCCATTTGTCTATCGTTCAGTTGGTGTGGTATCCATTTTCCATACTTTTGGATTTTTCCCATGGCTTTTAAACGTTGGCAAATTGCTCCTCGGGTCACATTTAGTGTTTGTCCCAATTGTTGTTGCGATTGGGTTGGGTCTTCATCCAATAACGCCTGCAATTCCTCGTCTTCGAACTTTTTCGCTGCACCAGGATATTCATTGTCTGTTAAATCGAAATGTCCACTTTTAAATTGACGAAACCATGTCTCACATGTTCTAATCACTGGAGCATGTTCACCATAAGTTTCTACCAGCAATCGATGAGCTTCAACTGCTTTTTTCTTTTGATGAAATAAGAAAAGCAACGAATGCCGCAAATGCGATTTACTTGGAACGAAACTCGACATATTCACTGAGGTAAACAACTATGATGCTATTAGGGGAGGCCGGGGCGAGATGAGCATACTTGTAATTTTCAGTGAAATATTTGAAATCTATAGTAGTTTTTAAAAACGTAAGTGGTTCTATACATACTATGAATCTTCATCTATCAATTTTATCAAAGACTCAGTGTTCCAAAAATAGTAATTGCGGTAAAAATATGAAACTTATAATTTGTGCACATTTCTCATCTCGCCCCATGCTCTGGGGTGAGACGAGACACGTATTGGGGCGAGATGAGACACCTAAACTATTTATTAGTTTTTGTTAATAGAAGATTATTTTTCGTGTTTTTCATACACACGAAAGATTATTTGGAGTATTCTAAGATGGGAAATGAGTATCATGACAAAATATAATTGTTTTCACGATTGAGCAATATCATTATTCAAACCAATTCATGATCTTTAAAATGTTCAACAAATAATTTGGTGAGGTATAATTAAGTCTTATTACTTAGGGAAAGGGTTTTATAAATATTTGAAAGTATAAATGCATTTAATGGTTAATTATTTCAAATTTTTCCTTTATAATATAACTTTTATAATTTCAAGTTGCATTAACATTTATTTGAAATTTTCCAATTATAAAATATTGAAAAAAAAAATAATTTTTCAATAATTTATAAACTGTTTTTATAAAATTCACACCTAAAAACCATAATTTTTCCCTGCATAAAAATGGGGATTTTTCTGAAAAATGGAAGAAAATGATTTTAAATATAAATTTTAGAATTCTTCTACAACTTGTCATTTTCAATATAAATAAAAACTTCGTTTTGAATATGCTGAAAGAACAATTCAAAAAATAAAATGTATAAACAAACCCAATTGCAGGTGCTCTGACACTAGAATTTCTTCAAACATCAGCTTTTACAATATCAGTCATGGACTCTTCTAACCACACATGTCAGTTTTTCTTTTGTAACTTTCCACTGTCGAAACTCTCCTTTAAATTTGTATGTGTTTTCAAAAATTTCACTATAAACGACTCAAATCTTGCGAACAGAAACTTTTTTGCCAGCTCCATAAAGAGGTTATTACAAGCAAGACACGAGCGTCTCATCTCGCCCCACGAACTCGGCTCGTTCCGCCCCAAATCACAATTATGATTAAAACTTTAATATTACCTGTTTTTATTAATTAATTATGTATCAGTGCGCTAGTACATTCAAGATTGATGAATAAACTTCACGACAAACCTTAGTTTACAAATATTATCTGTTATTTTTAATCATTTCTGTTCATTTTATTATATCATAGAATAACAGAATTCATGTGTTGAAATTTCAATCATTTTTATTTTTGCTTCATCTACTTTATTTAACTTTTTTTTTCTCTTTCCGATAAATTCAATATCATTATTTATACCATTTCTGAAAAGAACAACAACAAAAATCACATATTTCGAGAGAAAATTCAGTGTCTCATTTGACCCCGTATGCTCATCTCGCCCCGGTCTCCCCTATTTTGGCAGACTGTAATTGTGTATTTTTGAAGGTTATTGTCCATAAAAAAATATGACATAGATGCCAAATCATAGAAACGTATTCATTTCAATACATATACGATGTATATGCATCAATTTTAATACATATATACAATGTATATATACATATATCAAAATTATAATGAACCGAAAAAAATGTATTGCCCTTGGAATTTTACGTTACTGTTACTGAAAATTATGCAAAACTTTCGGATTTTTACGAAACATGTGACTGAAAGACGATTCCATTAGCGTCGAAAGGCAACGATTTCACGAGCGGGAAGTTAGCTGCCCGAGCGAAGCGAGGGCTGATATCACACGAGTGAAATATTTGCCTCGGCCCGAGTGACAGATCACTGTAAATGGCGTTGTGAAACACCGCCATTTGCATTTATGCCGAGCAGTGGCCGAGGTGATGTCGCAGGGGTGGGGCGCTGACGAGGACGGGTGCCCTGTTCCAGTCGGGAATGAGGGCTCCCCTCTCCTAGTTTCCATCCCAACGCACACCTCGGACACTGGTTGAACCTGACCCCGGTTTTTCCACAGTAGAAACAAAATATCCCCTTCTGGAATAAGCAATGATTAAAAGCCTGCCCCAACCGATGACAGTTTCAGCAGGTGTGATCAGGCGGGGGCATCAAGGGCGCGTACACTTCCCTTCTGAACATCCGGTGGGCAGCGGGAGAGCAGAGTTCCGTCTGCTAATTCTGGGGCCACCACTGGGTCGGCTTCGGACTAACCGATGAGATCGGAGCCGGCCAAGGACCTGGGCCCAGAAACACGCCTGGTTTGGGTGAAAAAGTCCAGGGGCCTCCGTCCCGCGAAGCCGACGCGGGACCCGGGAGCCTGGGCAACCCCAGCTGAGCCGAGATCTGAACGTCGAACATCGCCGAAGACGGGGCCACTCGGGCTTTCGATCTTGATCAGGACCCGGTAAAAACACCCCGGGGCGCTCCAACCCCGTATACGTTGTCTGCGCGGGAGGCGGGGGCAGGCCGAGCAGGGCCGAAACCTGAGCATCTATGCTCTGAAGGGAAGAAGGAATTTCATAATCCCTTAATGGAAAGGGGTATGGAGACCTCCCTTCCATGACTCGGCCTCCCTGATCAAGCCCCTCTGTGCCGTCGTCGCCCTCCAATTCCCACCGAGAAATTCCGATCTCCACCTTCGGCTTCGGGGCGGGGGAGGATTTGGAGGGCGCCACATTTTCCTGCAAGTCGCCTACTCTGGCGAGGCCCCTCCTCCTCCTTCCCCATCCTTTCGGCTTTGGGCGGGACGGAACCTTCGGTATTGCTCCACTGATGCCAATACTGGCGCCTTTTGCTACTGCGCTTGCGTTCGGGCCGCGCACTGGCTGGCCGCAGTTGGCGCGAAATTCAAAATTGGAATTAAAAACCTTTCTTGTAATGAACATAAATCATTATTGAAAAGTGCACAAGAATGTATGTAAATTGTACAACTTATGATTTTGGACTTCTTAAATGAAATGTTTTGTGAAATATAAGTTATTCTTTGGAAGTCAAAGAAAATAAACTGTAATTTTATAAATGAAGGGTAGAAATGCAAAAGGAGTCAAGTGCCATTTTTCACTTTTTTCAGGAGAGACTAAAAACATGTTGTAAATTCAGCGGGACCATATAAGAAAAAAATAAGAAAGTACTTTCGAGATACTTTCATGCTCTATCGAACTAAAAAAAGTTTGCTCACAAAAAAGTATCCGGTTTGGAGAAATTTAATGAAACAGGTCACGTTTAGAGGTTAGATTTTGGGTCCGTATCGACTTTTAACATCTTTCAACATTAATTGTGGAGTCAATTCGCAGTTTAAGAAGAAACTAAAAATTTGAATTCTAGCTATTGAATGGACGAATTGATTTCGAAAAAGTTTATTTTAAAAAAATCATGCAGTTTCGCGAAATTCGAAAATCCACTTATGACTTCGAAATGGTGTAAAACTGACATTTCGACTTCAAAGTAATGAGGATAGCAGTAATAATTTGGCATATTTCCAAAAAATGAGGAATTGGGTTTTAGGTTATTCAGTGCTGAACGGAAGGGACCCAATAGTAATTAAAAATAATTAGCCAGTTTCGAGAAAAATGAAATTTGATTTTTTACTTTGTGGTTAGAAAAGCTTTTCGGACTGTGAACACAAGAACACAAATTTTGAAAAATGATGCCCCAAAAAAATTCTTTGGCAGGCATGTGTAATAGAATTTATCTGATTTTTTGAGCTGATAAACCCGATTTCGAAAATTTGTCGCTTGACTTCGCTTGGCTCCGGTTGGATTACCGGTTCTTGTCTTCCGGGGTCTTCCTCGTTTCCTGGCTGGCTGGTCTTCTCCTCTAGCTCCGGCACCGTCACTGGCCGGTAGCGACGATCCTGGGGCACCGCCGGAAACGAAGAGAACCGGTCCGCCCGATCGATGGTCTCCCACCGATGGCGAAGCAGGGGGGCTTGGTTGGTGGCGCGGGGTCTTCGGAAATATAGGCGGCAGGCGTGAACCCGACGCCTTCGTAGCTCCTGTACCGTCTACGGGCGGTACTTCGGTACTCTCTTCCTCATCTTCACTCTGCGAAAAAGGACCTTCGTTAACTAAGTTCGGAACGATCCATCAGTAGTGTTTTATGTCTTTTATATGAGCTTTCTCGATTATCCCGGACTCATCTTGAATTTCATAAACTATTGGTTATACTACTTTCACAACCTTGAAGGGACCGGCATATTTCGAGGATAACTTTTTCGCGACATAATCTATAGCTGAAGACAAAGTATGAGTCCTGCGCCACACAACATCACCTACTTGGTAACGGATATCTCGTCTGCTGCGATTATAATACTTCGCCTGGCGATCGGACTCTATATTCAGGTGATGTGCGACTAGGTCTCTAAGGGCTGGCAATTGCTTAATTCTACATTTCCAATCCTCTACGGCTAATGGCACTATATCGGGGGCTCCCTCTTCCTGTCTCTTCAACGTTTTTGCCAGTCTGGGCTCTCTGCCATAGTTTAAGAGCGCTGGCGACACACGAGTCGAACTGTGAACGGCGGTATTATACGCAAATCGGAAATCGGGAAGATGTTTAGCCCAGCTACGATGATCACCTTCTACCGGATTAGCCTGAGCATGATACTGTGGGGTTATTCGAGTGTCTAATCCCTAATTCCGATGCGGCCTTTGAAATCAATTTATTCACAAACAAATAGGTCTTGGAAGACCAAGACATACTGGTAACCAGAGCGACTGGGTGGAAACGGACCCATCATGTCCGACGCTACCAACGAACAAGGTTGCTCGATTATCCGCTTACCCATCAGACCCACCGGATCGGCATGGTCTACCTTCCTCTTTTGACAAATTTGGCATGCTCGGACGTATTTGGCTACATCATTGAACATTCCGGAGCAATAGTAGAGCAGCGACAGACGTTGGAAGGTCTTATCAACACCTAAATGTCCGGAAGTATACCAAATACCAAAGATCATCAGTCTCGCCAATGGTACATACCACTTCAGAGTCCGGCTCAAACATGCGCGATAGCGCGTCTTGTACATGGTGAAAGGCACCTTTTCCATGTTTAACCTCAAAGTCGTATTGTAACAACTTAAGGGCCCATCTAGCTAATCTCCCAGTAGGATCTCTCAAGTAATATACCCATCGCCGACTGCTATGATCCGTGATCACTACGAAGTGATACCCCTCCAAATAAAGTGTAAACTTTTCTACCGCCCATACCACCGCTAAGCATTCTTGCTCCGTCTTTCCGAAATCGCGAAAATCTCACGAAAATTTAATTTTCATTCACAAAAATGTCTGTCCTATTTAGTGCGTTTGTGGCCCCACGTTGGGCGCAATTTTTGTAACACTTTCCCAGCCTCGCGGAACGTAAGCTGGGGCAACGCTACACAATGGCCGCGACAACGCGGGAACAGGAAAAATAATTTTAAGTTACACTTACTGTGTTATGTTGTCAGGCACCAGACTCCTCTTCGGCGTCATTCCAAAATGTTCACGAAATTTTATGCCCAATAAATTAAATTAAGATAGCTCAGGGAGAGGGATTCATGAGGGCGAGAAAAGTACTCCGAAATTTAAATGTTGAAAGAAATTAGTACTATGGAAAGTTTAATTAAGTTTAAGAGAAAATATTGCTACGTTAATCTTAATGTGAAAGGTAATAATGGATGGCAACGCCTACCTCGATCCTTGAATCCACGCGTCCTTAATTTCTCTACGCCAGTCCGGCAAAATTAGGATGGACTCGTCCAAGTGGCAAGCAACAATTCCACAAATCCTTCCTTAACAACGCACGACAGGTCGATGACCGACACGAAACTGCTCTCCTGTGTCCTCTCCACTCGCCGCGCCGGTTCCTTCCCGCTCGCGCACAATTCTCCGTCCAGTCGGTGAAGCCCTCACAAACTCTATTTCCGGGACTCAAGTCGATAGAATCCGGACCGTTCCGGTATGTGGAATGCCGGCCGGCACAAGATGGATGCTCCCTTGTGTTTTGACAGGTATCAGGTCCGGCATGGCCTGATATCTTAACAATAATCCTTCTGGTTGAGATTATTTGGAAGTCTGTAATTATATCCTAGTGGGCCCCGTAATAGCGTGTAGTGTGACACGACCGTGGATCAGTGTGGTCAGCTTGGCCAACTGAGGTGGTGCGGGTAGCATAGTGCGTGTTGTGGGTGATTGGAGTTGGTGGCAGTGTTTCTCCCTGCCCGATTTTCTTCAATAAAAAAAAGAACACGGCGATTCCATGGATCGCTGTAGGACGTTAAATTCCTCCTTACCTTACAACTCCAGGTATCTAATCTAAACTACTAGGTAATAATCCTTTACATGTGTTTCATTTTAACTTTCCTAATCTAATGGCTATCTGTGTAATATTTGTCTCCAAAATTAACAAGATAAATTCGCTCTTATTCCAACAAACAAAAGAACAAATTCGCTTCCATTCATCATAACTTAATTTATAATATGATCTTATCTCTAAATTTGATCTCGTGCCGGCCAAGGGATAATCGCGGTCAAATGTGCATTACTCCATCTAGATGCTTCACGTCTAAAAGCCGAAGTAAAGAAAGCAGAGGTTAGCAAATTTCACCAAGAGCTACTCGACAAGCATATGCACGGAAACTTTCACAGAAATGTAGAAAAACAGTCCTTGTCAAAAGAGCAAACTTTTGCTTTCCTCAAATCATCAGGGCTCAATTCAGGTACAGAGGGCTTCATTTTCGCATGCCAGGACGGTGTAATCTCCACCTTAGCATACCGCGCCCGCATTTTATGTCAAGAAGTTCCCAGTGATAGGTGCAGAGCGTGTCATGCACACGCTGAGTACCTATAACACATACTATCGGGGTGTCCGACCCACGCAGGAACAACGTATATCTATAGACATAATGCGGCCCTAAAAGTACTTTATTACCACCTTTGTCGCTCTTACGGTGTTGGTCGCGACCCTGCCCTCCCGAACGCTCCAAGGGATATAGAGTCAATTGTCCGAAACGAGAAGTGCCAGATTTTCTGGAACTACGATTTTCGGGCAGCAGTCTCCGTTGCGCACTCGAGGCCTGACATTGTTCTCCAGGACTTCGAGAAACGAACCATATTCGTGATCGAATTATCGGCTCCGTCCGAATACAACATCACTGCAAAGGAGAAAGAAAAAGAGGAGAGGTATCAAGACCTTAAAAGAGAGCTGCAACGACTGTACCCAAAATATTCGGTACGAGTAATTGTCCTTGTGATAGGTGCTCTCGGAGGTGCTAAACTATCACTGGTTCGTAACCTCAAAGCCATACCCGCGTGCCAAAAATATGCCAAGGCACTTGCGAGATGGATGCAGAAAGCTGTCATCCTTGGGTCGCTTCGTGTCCTCAAGACACAAGAGGGTTTCGCCGGTCTGTCGTTGTGATTTCGTCATGCCCTGTGACCACCCATCTCACGGTTGTGAGACGTGGCCATAGGTGTGTCTTATCGCGTTTCTACTGGGGCTATTGACATTTTTTAGATGGCAGTTGCTCTTAGTGGGACCCTGCGGTGGTTGTTTAACTCTTTTTTTAAATTATATATATGTATATGTATATATATATATATATATATATATATATATACTCTGTCTGCCGGATTTAGAGAGTACAAACTGAAAATGTATATTCCTTATTACCAGGGATGAAGTGGGATTGAAAATCGGTCTGAGAAAAATGGTTAAAACAATTGGTTGCGAATCAGGAAGCGGCCCGATCCTGCAAGTCAAACGGCCGAAATTACTTGAAATAGTATACCAGCTCAACGGGATTTTTCCTCAAATTCCATCTTACCAAGCCGAGCCTGGTTATATTACTGCCTTGTCATGTAGGTCGTACAGCAGAGATTTTAGGTTACAAAAGAGTAAATATGTATTTATAACTATTTTTGTTCTCCATATCATGTTAGGGAAACTTGACAACTAGTTTAATAATTGTATAAAACAACTGTATATATCTAATAACTATATACTTAAGAAACAGCATATAAAGCTAATTCAAATTTCTTAATTGTTTTTGCGTAATTACTTTTAAACACTTCATAGCCCAATGACAGATATGATTCATTTTCTCGTTTAGAAGAATTTTGTTTAGTTTGTTTTGAAAAATCAGTTTATATATAAGTGTGTATTTTTTTAACTTGATCGAAATATCTCAAGAAATACATATCCAACGAAAAAAATTTCCATAATAAAAACTTTTTATTTTCGAGGGAAAGAAGCAACTCCGCAAAAATTTACCCCACCCCCTGGGTGTGGGAGGGGAAGTAACTTCAAAATTTCAAAATGGAACCTATATTTTTTATTGCAGATGGATAAAAAAGACGTGTTCATTCTTTTTAGGAGTGAGGAGAGCTGTTCAATTGCAAGCAATTACATTTTTAACACCCCCTCCACCCACCTGGGAAGAGGTTTAAAGTGGAGTAGAAAAATTAGAGAGCATAATTTTATTTTCAAAAGGCAAGCTTCTCATTTTGAATCCATGTATGTAAACAGCCAATAGATTAACTACTTTTAGCACGGTGTTTATATACGGAAAAAAGTTTGCCTGATATGTAGCTAAAAAAAACTGCGGGGATCACTTCGTAATGACTGTAGATGCTAGAAAATCACCCTTCCAAAATCTGATCTGATCCTTTTTTCAAGATATCTTAGAAATAAGATTTTTATTCAAATTATTTAAATATTTATATATATTTCAATAAGTACAGCATCAATTATGAATGAATTTCGTTTATCAAAATGATTTATTCTTTTTTAAATCAGAAAATATAATAATAAATACATATTAATAATATAAAAGTACATAAAAATAAATATACGTCTTTTTAGATTCACAGAAATCATCACTATATCTACACTTCAAACATAAAGAGATGAGAACTGAACGGTGGCATTTTTCAGTCTTTGCGGATATGAAGAGTCAGTAATAAGATTGATTTTTCGTCTTTCCCAAAATTTTAGAAACTCTCTATGTGCCGCTTCTCCGGCTTGCTTCGACCATAAGTCTAAACTTTGGGTATTCAATAGTTCTAGGCCAGGGGTCTCCTAAAGTAGATCCTGTATCTGCTAGCGATCCCAGGCCAATAGGTCGGATCTATCAAGCTCTGACCCAGAACTGTCAAAATCCTTTACCTGATTCGAGCCGCTTAAAACCCTTTAAAAAAAAGGGTCCTCCATGTTCAAATTTCAGAACTGAGCCCTTCCAAGAGCGATTTTTTTCCGAGAGGTCATAAATTTTCTCTCAGTTTTCCTTCGAAAAAAAATGGTAGATCTTGAAAAAGGTCGTGCGATCCTGGGTCACGCTGCACCTGTCGATTGTGGAGACCCCTGTTCTAGGCATTGTGTCAAGTGCTGTATCAGGACATGCATTTTCAGGGTTTCGGTTGTATTCGTGCTTAACAAAGCGTTGTGCAATTCTTTAATGAGCTTTCCTATATCTGGAATCGGATCAAGTCTCTCGATCGAAAAACATGAATGAACAATTTTATCCACTATTTTAAATGCAGTGACATAGGGTGTGAAGGCAAATGGACCGACATCTACATACATTTCTCGATTAAAGAATTTGTCAGCTTCTATTAACAATTTTCTGCATGTATTGCTTTCAAATACCTTTCCATGATAATTTTTTGACACAAACTTTAGGTTTAAAGGCTACAAAAGAGATTTCTCTCAACCGACAGGGTGCACTAGACCATCCCAAAACAAATGGTTATCAAACCCTTGTAATATATATATATATATATATATATATATATATATAT
>CAKNXH010049004.1:0-15881 GCA_932178445.1 Andricus quercusramuli
CGCTTCGTGTCCTCAAGACACACGAGGGTTTCGCCGGCCTGTCGCTGTGATTTCGTCGTGCCCTGTGACCACCCATCTCACGGATGTGAGACGTGGCCATAGGTGTATTTTACCGCGGTTCTACTGGGGGCCATTGACATTTTTTCCAGATGGCAGTTGCTCTTAGTGGTACCCTGCGGTGGTTGTTTAACTTTTTTTTTTAATTATATATATATATATATATATATATATATTATTATAATATGAGAACCGTGAGAACCGTGCCGAAAGCTGAATGTCACCTGGGTGAGGTGTCTCTAACGGTGATTCTGGGAAATCGGCGACTCTCAGAGTATACAGCCTTATCCTTGCATGCGGGGCTCTACAAGGATGAACGAACCCTTTCCCTAGCTGCTCGTGGGAACAACAATGACAACACCAAACATAATTGTAGTAAGTGCGGTTCAAAACAATCGAACGCGCAGGGCTCCCGACAATGGGTCGGACAACACTGCCGACTACCCTACAGTTGGGGGAGCCAATCAAGACGGAGTTAATGCGATTGACCGGCGGAATCTTGTTACTTTTAAGTAGACGGATCAACTCAATGACGGCCTGCTGGAGTGCTATGATGCCAGTATTGTCCCTGAACGAGAAGGTTACATGGCACGACTGCATGCTCTGTGGTGCGAGAAACACCCAGAGCTCTCAGGCTTTTCGCAACAACGTCTGCGAAACCATGCCGAGAACCTTAGGAAAAGGGGTTATATAAGCGGAGTGCCTACTCAACCGCATCCAGAACAAGCCGGCAACAGAGAAAGAGAGGCGGCACTGAGACCAACCGCGAACAGGCATCCAATAGAGGAAGAACGATGCTTGAGGACCCGGGGAAACATCAACATTCAGGTTTTTCCCAAGCCCAAAGATCTGACTGAATTGGATGATGAACTTCGTGGAGATTTTTCCGAAGAATCCGACCTCTGGACTATCAGTTGTGGTGTGTACAATGCAGCGAGAATTTTGGCAGATGCAAGCCGTAAAACAAAACCAACGGTTGATCATAAGACCAAAAGAAGAATGCATCAACTCAGCACAAAAATAGGCTGGGCTAGACAGTACGCGTCCCGCATTCAGTGTGTGATCGACTACATAACATCTGGCAGGAATTTCACTGCCAAGGTTCGACGGTTCGCGTGCGAACTGCGGATCCGTCATCACACAATCAACAAATCAAAGCTAATGACCATCAGACAGCATATTGTTGACAGAATACGAATACTATCTAACGCTAGGAGAGGTCTAGAGCGGAGAGAGAGGTGGGTCAGAGAAAATCAACAATTTTCATCTGATCCATCTAAACTCTTCCAAGACCCTCCAATTATTGTCGACAATCCGCCCAAACCAGAGGAGGTCGAAGCATTTTGGAGAGAAGTCTACGAGGTCCAGCATCCACTTCAAGAAGACTCAAAGAACATAAATAGCTTCAAGGAGCTGTGCAATGCCCTCATAACACCTGAGGAAGAATGCCCAGCTATCATTACCGAGGAGGTGAAAAACGTATTAAGAGGCATGAAGAACTTTCCCGCTTCGGGACCAGATGGTATCAAGACCTTCTGGTGGAAGAAGTTTCCTTCTACCCACCAGCATCTGGCCCGAATTTTCACCTCATATCTAAAGTCGGAAGAGCCTATTCCGGAGTGGTTGGTGGAAGGGCGCACAGTGCTCCTGCCTAAGACGGGCAACTTAGCTGACCCTAAGAATTACAGGCCAATAACTTGTCTGAACACACTGTATAAGATCTTCACAGCCATCCTAAATGATAGGATTCTTCGGACAATTTAACCTGTGTGGCGAGAGATGTATGAACAACGTGACTCGAAGAAAGGCGTAGCAGGATGTCGGGAGAACCTGCTCATCGATAGATGTGTCTGTAAAGATGCAGCATCCTATCAACGATCTCTATCGATGGCCTGGATAGATTACCGAAAAGCTTTTGATTCAACCTCCCATAGACTTATCATCTGTCTGTTGGAAAGCTTAATGGTTCATCCACACATCGTGAGATGCATAGAGAGATTAATGCCGCTTTGGAAAACCAGATTTACCATCTTATCTGGAAAATATCGTGTGATCACTAACAGTATCACCTTTCAGAGAGGTGTGTTTCAGGGCGATACCATGAGCCCTCTCCTCTTTTGCCTCACATTACTGCCACTATCTCTGGCACTTCGCCATTCCGAAGGGTACCTCTGCGGCAAACCTGGAAATCGAAAGCAAAAGGTAACTCATGTATTTTACATGGATGATCTTAAGCTCTATGCTAGAAATCAAGAGAAACTACATCTAGCTCTAAAAATTGTCACAGAGTACACTCAAGAGATTGGAATGGAGTTCGGGTTAGAGAAATGCGCCAAGGTTAATTTGAAGAAAGGAAAACCTAACGGCATCCCCGAAGATCCTGAACTCGTTGACAGAAGCGCTATACGACACCTTTGCGCTGAAGAGACCTATACATACCTGGGCGTGCCACAAAGCCGCATTCAGGACGTAACATCTATAAAGGATACTCTCCGATGCAGATACAAACGTCTCCTCCGACAGATATGGTCTTCCGAACTGTCGGCGAGGAGCAAAGTATCTGCAACGAACATGCATGCCGTCCCAGTAGTACTCTATTCATTTGGAGTAGTTCCATGGACGAAGGACGAGCTGAGATCCCTCGATATCGGGTCCCGAAAGGTCATGCACATGAACAAAAGCATGAACCTTAAGTCTTCTGTTCCACGACTTTACATCTCACGCCGTCAAGGTGGTCGTGGAATACTGAATCTTGGATGTCTTCACAACAGGATTATTCTGGGTACAGCACATATTGTCGCAAATGGACAAGATCCTCTTCTTAAAATGGTCAGAAAACACGAAGAAGTAGGCAAGGGGGCGTTTCTTTACAAAGCAGCAGAAGAGGCTGCTGAAACACTCGGCCTTGACTTCAATATCAGGGGTGAGCGAAATGCATCAAATGTTATCCATCTTGAATACTCACTCCTGAAGGCCCGGATTAAGAAAGCACAGGAGAAAAACTTCCGCGAAGAGCTCCTCGACAAGAAGATGCACGGCATCTTCCACAAAAATGTGGAAGATCAGTCGATGTCGTATGAGCTGACCTTTGCTTTCCTTAGATCACCCGGATTGAAGTCGGGCACAGAGGGCTTCATTTTGGCATGTCAAGATGGTGTCATTTCTCTAGCATACCGTCGCCACATTTTGAGCCAAGATATTCCCGATGATAGCTGCAGAGCGTGTCATGAACACCCCGAGCATTTAGTACACATACTATCTAGTTGTCCAGCTCATGCGGGAACAACCTACATCCAAAGGCACAATGCGGCACTGAGAGTGCTTTATTACCATCTCTGTCACTCTTACGGCATTAGCCCAAATTCCTCTCCGCTGAACGCCCCTAGAGAAATAGAGTCAATTGTCGAGAATGAGAAGTGCCGCATATATTGGAACTTCATGTTCTCGACAATTGTTTCTGTTGCGCACTCGAGGCCTGACATGGTTCTTCTTGACTTCGAGAAAGGAACCATGTTCGTTATCGAATTTTCGGCACCAGCGGACAAAAACGTCACAGCGAAGGAGAAAGAAAAGAAAGAAAGGTATAAAGACCTTATGAGGAAGTTGCGACGGTTATACCCGGAATATTCTGTTAAGCTAATCGTCCTGATCATTGGCGCTCTTGGAGGTGCCAAGGTTTCACTTGTTAATAGCCTGAAAAGCATCCCTGCGTGTCAACAAAATGCTGAGACACTTGCAGGGAGAATGCAGAAGGCGGTCGTCCTTGGGTCGCTCCGTGTCCTCAGGGTGCACGAGACTTTCGCCGGATCATCGAATTGAGTTCGCGCAGACTGCAACCACCCATCTCACGGTCGTGAGACGTGGTTACAGCTGAAATTTTACCGCGATTTCGCTGGGAGCGGGTGCAATTTTTTTTAGATCAACACCCGCTCCCGGCGAAATCCTGAGGTTGTCCTTATGATCACCTGCACTCCCAAAATTTGGGTTGATGGATTTACATGTTTGGGGCGTCAAAATATTCGTATAGTGAAGTCCTTTCTAAAAAGTTCTGGCCTTTAGAAAAATCCAATATGGCGGATCAAAGATGGCGCCTACAAGGACGCATCTCACTTTAATTACGGAGAAAGTGTAATAAAATTATCGTAATTAGTAAAAATATATATTTCTAATTACGTGTAACATCACACTTGGACCATAAATTCTAAATGTACCTTAGACAATGCGAAAAAATTGGTGGATCTAACATGGTCGACATTAATCCCTCCTAAACCATATCATGATCACAAATAGTTTTGGGTCAATTTTCGGAATTGATATGGTGTTCTTAGGGCCTCTGAATCTTATTGCATCATTGAAATAGCAAAATCCAAAATGGCGGATCGAATATGGCTCCTTTAACCTATTTAGAATAAGATCCTTTTAACCTATTTTACGACTACATCAGGAACGGGGTTTAATTGAAACTGTTGGTATGGCAGTTTATCGCCATTTCATATTGAAGTTGAATTATTATCTAAATTCAAAATGGCTGACCCAATATGGTGGGCGAAATTACCTTATCCCCATACCAACAGTTTTTACTAAACGGGATGCAGCCATATACATGGATTAAAAGGTAATTTCGCAAGCCATATTAGGTCCGCCATTTTGGATTTTGCTATTTCAATGTTGCAATAAGATTCAGAGGCCCTAAGAACACCATATCAATTCCGAAAATTGACCCAAAACTATTTGTGATCATGATATGCTTTAGGAGGGATTAATGTCGACCATGTTAGATCCACCAATTTTTTCGCATTGTCTAAGGTACATTTAGAATTTATGGTCCAAGTGTGATGTTACACGTAATTAGAAATATATATTTTTACTAATTACGATAATTTTATTACACTTTCTCCGTAATTAAAGTGAGATGCGTCCTTGTAGGCGCCATCTTTGATCCGACATATTGGATTTTTCTAAAGGCCAGAACTTTTTAGAAAGGACTTCACTATACGAATATTTTGACGCCCCAAACATGTAAAACCATCAACCCAAATTTTGGGAGTGCAGGTGATCCGGTTGACATGAAATGTCCCATATATATATATATATATAGTTAATTAAAAGTGAAATCAAATCAAAGTGTACAGTAGGGAGGATAATCCAATCCATTCACCCCCGACTATTCAATAGTATCGATACTTCAACTAGGGGTAGAGGTATTGATTGGTATCGATTGCTGAGATATTGATCAATAATCAATACCTTTTTTTAAATTTAAGAAAAAGATACCTTAAGTAGTGTTCAGAATTTTATCTAAATGAATTGCTAATATTTATTAACAATTTGCATTGTTAATCAACAATTTACAGGTACATTCGGGACTCGCACGTATCCGGATGGTATGAAAGCTAGGCGATTGCAGTAGTCGTTAGGCGGGGAGGGAGGACGACACGCGCCACTGCTCATCTGCGCTACCACTTGGTATAGCCCGCTTTCTTTGTATTGGCGACTCTACTGGGCCTACTTAGAATCTCTCTCTCTGTCGCACTATCCTCTCAGTCTTTGTATGCCAGTGTGTGAGCGTAGGAGATACTTCCACGCTGGCCAGGGCCTTGCACTTCTACTTGTGTAGGTTGTGGGAACAAGCATTTCGAAAATTAGTAGAAATTGTCTATCCCCACAGGACCCACCGTAACAAACCCGCCCTGTAATTCCAACAATCGTCCTCGATTGTTACCAGTGTCCCACGTCGTTGCCTCTCCCACGCTGCACACACTAATAAAGTATGTATGCACCGCTGATGGGTATAAGGTTGAATCATATCACGTAAACCAACGTATGTTTGTAGTTACGCTCTTAGAGGAGCATTCGCTCGCGCAATTTTAGCAATAGAATTCCTTACTACTAATTAAGATTAAATATCACTCTCTAAACACACTCAACTCATTGTCTATGATTCAGATAAAATAATCATAACCCATACCACTGCTTCTACGTTAAGGCACTTTGTATGAGACTTCATTCCCCTTTTATATATTATTACACTACACTGACGTAGCACGGGAAGAAGTCGGTGTTGAAATCCATGTAGGTACAGTACATTGGCATTTACGAGACTTTGGGGTGATGAGGGAATGAATCAGCAGTCTATGCGGGTTGCAGTGTCTGCTTCGGCATACTTATCCTCGATGCTGCTGACGGTGAATTGTTGAAAGAGGTTTCACTTACATCTTTGTGAAATTGATATTTAGAAGTTTTATCTTCGCTGATAGAAAGGTCATCGTGAACGGTGTTTGAAGAAACATGGGATGGGTCCATGTTGGCATGAACCTTGAGTTCATCTAAAGCAGACAGAGAAGATGATGGATGAGGCTGTTCTTGAAGCCGAGATTCACTGGATACTGTTGGAAGAAAGGATTCCTTCCTTTTTAAGGTCGTTCGGGCACAACATTACGGGCGAAGTTGCGACGTATTGATAAGAACGGCTCGAAAGAAGTACAGTATTGTTAGAATTGACAGTACTACCAGGCCGGCATAGGAGCCATGTATTAGCAAGGTGTGTTTGGACTGTGCTTGCCGTTGCAGACTAAAATCATATAGCTGTTGTTCCAATTGCTCCAAATTTTTGTCTCCTTCCTTGTATGAAGGCAGGTTTACATCCTCCTGAAAAGTTTCTATGGTTAAACCTGTCAACTGGGAGAATTTTTGAACTTGCTGTAGCTTTGAAGATACTTTGGAGAGATCCAGATGAACCCGTGTTTCATATATGGTTATAATTTGTTCATGAACAGGTTCCAATCCTGGTAGCGTCACCCTAGCCGTCTTTAAATTACACCCTAGTGCAATTTGGATTATTTCCAGGCCTTGGAGATTAAAAAGAAGAGCCGGTTCCGTAGAGCAATGCAATTCGGCGTCTATGGAATCAGGTATTGAGTATATCCAACCACTTAAAGATGGTATAACTTTCCAGTAAGGCTGAAGTTCGAATGACACTTGAATGTCGCATAGCCGGAAGGTTTTGAAAGATGGATTTAGCAGAAGTTGAGCCTCACAGGTTTTATGAACGGCCGTCTCATAAATAGGGAACATACCTGGACATAGAAGGTAGCTGTTTATCCTTCCAAAAAGGGCATGCTCAACCTGTGTGATTAGCATGTAAGTTCGCTCAGTCTCCTCCATGATCGGTTATGCGAATTTTGATCTTATATACGCCCTTCCCGTTCTGTTTTCTAAAATCGGTTGTTGTACTGGAAGTGGATGCATTTCATAACTAGTATAGTCGATCTTATCTATTAGTGGGATGTCCATGATAACGTAGAGTGTACCATTTCTGCAGTCGATGGTTACTGCGGCGATTTTTGCTAATTTCTCGATGCTCACATGGGGCCCAGGAACTGGGAAGGCCACTTTGGGTGCGTGATCTTGGACGTCGCGATATATTGGTTCTAGTTGCTCGGATGTTAGAATCGCTGGATGCAGTTTTCCTTTCCTTGCTTGCTGAACAACGTCTATTATCCGGTTACCTGATTGGACATACACTTCCAATCCATTTCCCATAGATTGCAGTAACTTGGACAGGGCACAGGAATAGGTTAGATTGTTAATTGCTGCTGATATTCCATTCACGTGTGTTAGAAGAAGGTTGATCTCGCTCTGCAACTGCTGCTGTTGATGTTCATGGCCTTCGGTGATCCGGTGCAAATTCTCCAGTTGGGATCGGATGACATGTGTTTGTTGACCCACCATATGAGACAAATTCGTTTGGGCAAGATAAAGTCTTCAATCTTCGAATCTATGGCTTGCCCGTCCTCGTAGGTCAATAAGCCTGCTACCGGTCCACACGCGAGAGGCGATTCTTATTGTAGAGGAATGACAGTTCGCTGATCTCTCTGTCTATGTCCCTTTTGATTCGTTTTGCGATTTCCAGCTTGTTCTGCATATAATACTCCCGTATAATCTGGTTGCAGTATCCTTTCAATTTAGGTGGGCAATAGATGGCTAATGACTGGTACCGCTTCTGGATTTCTGTCAAGGAATTCTGAAATTTGTTGACATGCAGGAAAGTGTGAATCCTCCAATGACTGATGATTCGCCTCATAGGCCCTTGGTTCTCATAAAATATGCCAGTACTGGCCTGGAACTGAAGATGCTGGTACCTTGGGCCTGCTGAAGTGTTGATTGTTGGAGAGATATACATAACCACTAACATTAGTGATAGCTTACAGAGGTACAAAGCTTCGGCGATTAATTCTCCCTAAAATTATACATAAAGATATATAGAAGTGATATTTTAAACGCCGAGCATTATTCCTAACAATAAGTTGTCAAGAGCTTATCGGCGTGCTTTGTGAACCTGGTACCATCGTCGGCTTCAAGGATTACATTATGATTTTCCGTGAAACCCACGATGGTATAGGTGGACGTACCTTTTCATCGTATCGTAGTTTCGAGCGTTCTTTCGCTTGAATCATGTTTTTAGCCGCGATCTTCTGGATTTCATTAAGTCGAATAACCAAGTCGCAGAGATAGGATCCGTACGTTTCCACTTTATCGGCTGGTGGAAACGAGCTGGGTATTCGCGCAACCCGTCCGTAGAGCAATTCGAAAGGAGTGAAATTTGTGGCTTCGTGAACGGACGTATTATAAGCAAACATGGCGAACGGCAACAATCGGTCCCAGTCGTCGAACCCCTCGGCGTAATGTTTTATATAGTCCGTGAGGACGATGTGACTGCACTCCAATGACCCGTTGGCTTGGGGCCGATATCCGGACGTTGTTAATTGTTTCACTCCGAATATCTTCCCCAATTTCTTCATTAGTTTGCTTATAAAACTTCCTCCCCGATCCGTAAGAATATATCGCGGAGCTCCGTATTGCGCGAATAGGTTCTGAGCTACGGCGTGCGCGATAGCCGATGCATGTAAATTTGGTATGGGTACGGCGATACACAATTTTGAAAAATTATCCTGCATGGTTAGGATATGCCTGTTACCGTTGGGTGTTGTCGCGAGTTTGCCCACGGTATCGAGAGAGACCTTATCGAACACTCCAAGAGGGGTATCAGTGATAACCATAGGTTCTCGGGTACGTGCTCTTATTAATTTATTTTCGAGGCAACTTTTGCATTCGCGAATGTATTTGATTACATCATTACGTAGACCCGGCCAAATGTACCGTTCTCGAATGCGTCGATACGTTTTCGTTACACCTTTATGTCCGGTTAATAAACTATCGTGATGTTCTGCGATTATTTTTAAGCGCGATTCCTCCGGAGGCACTTCTAACTTTCCGTGACATAAGGTGATAGTGGGTGGACCACCCCGGAATATGTCCGACAGCAACTCTGCCATTTTGTTTTGTGATACATTACCCAATAGATCAGTGGAGTTCGCCATACGACATGTTCCACAGCGGTCACGTTCTAAGGCCATCTTTAGATTCTGTAGACCAGTCTTTACTTCTCTCCAATCAACATCATCAAAATGATTTCGCTGGATTACTATGGAGTACACTTTATATTTTCCCGAAGGGGTAACTAATATCTGACCCTTTTTTGGTCTTTTCTCCCATAAGCCCTGTGGATTAAGATTATCAGTGGCAATAAGTAGCTTAAATATGGGGTTGGTAGGCTCGCAGTCCTCAGAAATGAAGTGTGCATAGTTATCACGGCGATAACTCAAAGGCTCACTCCATTCATGGTGCACCGAACAGGCCGTTTGCATTCTGGGTCCCTTCATCAGAGTGATATCTTGTTTCATCGACCTAGTTTCTTCTTCTTCTTCTTTTTGTGGAGGAGTTGGAGGCTTTGTCTTGTAAGTTGTGGATAGCTTGCTGTCTTTTTCGTATATTTCCGGAGTAGACCTTGCAAATGGCTTAGGTATTGTCTGAGGAGTTTGAAACAGTGGTCTTCGAGATGGTTGCTGTCCGATGATCGGAGATTCTATAATTTCAGGTACATTAATAAAGCGCACTGTACCTTTTTGGTTGATTGCTTTCTGTCAGGGACTCATATGGCTCCTGAGGGGCCGCCGCCGTGTCTCTTTTCTCCGAGTTAGTTCTTTTATTAAGATGCTCCTGAAATGATTTCAGGAATTTGTTTACTCTCTTGGGAAGTGAGTCATCTGTTTCTGTGCAGGGGTCCATGTTTTGTAATCGTCATAACGAATCTTGATCCTCTTCGCCTTCCGAGACCGCCGCAATTTCTACTTGCAATGGTTCCATTGCAGGAGGCTGTTCCAAACCTTCCTCATCCCAAAAGTAGCATTGATGATCATGTAGGGATTGATCGAATTTCTCTATTGATTTCTGCACAGTAGCTCGAATTTCTGACAATTGAGGTTCATGTGGTTGTGTATCGCAGATGGGTTCCCCATTGTTGTCGTTGCTATCTTCGTCACTACTAGTACAGTTAGGACTAACATCGACAATGATGGTAGAGATTGGTCCCCTTGATTCATTTAACTTGTCCTTTTGAAACGTGCTACCTTCAGGGTGTTCAGTGATCATCGTATTTTGTTTTTTGATCCCTGCTCGAGCGAGTTGATCCGCGGCTTCGTTTCCTTCTATACCTTGATGGCTTGGGACATGATTCCAAGTTACAACCAGCGGTGCGAGCGCTTGCCTCAACTCGTCGAACTCAGCTCGATTAACGACAAGTTTCCCGTCAACCGTTTTCCAACCATTGGTTTCCCCAATGGGGAGCCACTGGGTATAACTATCGATGATGAGGAACTTGGAGTCGGTGAAAATGCTTAGTCTTTTGATTCCATTTTCACTGGACCTTTTCGCAGCAGCCGTGGCAGCCTGAATCTCGGCAGCGTTGTTTGTCTGTCTTTCTTGGGTGGGCTCGGAAATATTCCACGGGTGGTCCGGGCCGAATCAAACACCGACGCCGCCTTCGGGTTCTCCCTTGCTATTGTAGCTACAAGCTGCATCTATGTAAACCTCAATCGGCTTATCGCATAGGGTAGGAAACCAGGGATTTGGCAAATACGGTGGTGCACTCTTAGGAACTGGTTCCTTTTTTCGAGCCATAATAACGGGTTCGACACTCGGCAATACACTATGATCCCTTCGAAAGACAGGTGGTTCAGAGTCATCTACGTTTTCTCCTTCCGAGGAAGCATCATCGGATGAGGAGTTCTACCGACTGTTGTTAGGAGTTTCGGTAGCTGCTGGTACTCGTGCTCTTCGTCGGAGTGGAGTTGCTATCCCGCTTTGATCCAGGGGTAGTTTTTTATGATATGTCGTGGGTTGATAGGTTCCATCCGAGTCTTCGGTGGTAGATATTCCTGGCATCCGCGCACGGCGAGGACCCAAGAAATCTTTTTGAAACTGCCTTGCCTTCCCCTCGGTGCCCGAGGATCTTGAGTTGCGCGTAGAAGCAGATTTTAACAGAGTGGGTTTTCCGGATTCCTTATTAACTACTGTCGTCATAGGGGCGGCGGTTAGTTCACGACCCGTTTTGTGTGTTGTTGATTCCAAATTGACAGCCGTAACCTTATGGGTTGACTGAGGGGCTGGTATGACTTGCGATCGTGTGACACGACCTGGAATCGTCTTGGTACGGGGGACTGTGGTTGTGAGGCCCTCTTGTACCTTGCTTTTGGTCGTCGTTGACTTTAACGGCAAGGCCCGATACCAAATGCAGGTGCAATCTTGCCCCTGAGGCCTCTCCTCTTCCTCGTCCTGGTTTGGATTACTGAAAGGGGTGACCGCATCTGTGCTCGTGCACTTACATTTGGGCTTGTTGTCCCTGAGCGTTGGTGCCTCTGATTTTATTATTTTAGCGTCAGCCTGTTCATGCCCAATCTAGAAAAGGTGATCTTCCAGTCCTACAGGATTTACCGATAATGCTTCTACCCCTCGATTGAGATTTCCTTTTTTGTACTCAAAGATATATTGATAATCCTTGAGTCGATGTCTCCAGCGAACCAATCGTGGTGCTGGATTTTCTGCATACGTAATCCAGTGGACTGGTTCGTGGTCACAGGGCAGGATGAACTCCCTTCCGTACAAATACGGACGGAAATTAGCGACCGAGTGCAGCACGGCCAAGCACTCCTTCTCTGTTTTTTCGAATCGTTGCTCTACGGTGGTCATTATTTTAGAAAAATAGGCTACAGGCATGTCCATTTTGTCGTACTCTTGGGTTAGTACGGCCCTAACTGCATATTCTGAAGCATCAGTAGTCAATTTGAATTGTTTAGTGAAGTCCGGATATTTCAGAATTGGTTCCGCGCACAGATAGTTACGCAAGTTTTCAAAACTCTCGCTCTGTTCAGGTCCCCAGTTGAATTTGGAGTCCTTCTTCAATAGGTCAGCCAACGGTTTAGCAACCTTCGCGTAATTCTCAATGAACCGACGATAATATCCTGATAATCCGAGGAACTGTCGAATGGCGCGTACCGTTTTCGGTTGTGGGAATTCCTTTATCGCCTTTATCCTTGCCGGGTTAGGCTTTACCCCATCTCTTCCGATGATGTGACCTAAATAGGCAACTTCAGGACGTAGGAGATTGCATTTTTCGGGTTGGAGCTTCAGATTTGCTTCTCGCAACCTTTTAAATAGCCTTCTGGCTTTCTTATCGTGCTCCTCCAGCGTTTCTGAATGAAGCACGATGTCGTCCAAGTACACAAATGCCTCAATCCCGAGCATACCCTTAAGGACGGTATCCATGAGCCTCTGGAGTGTTGCCGGTGCTTTCTTAATGCCCATGGGCATTCTCATATATTCAAAATGACCCCGTGGCGTTGAGAACGCTGTTTTGGCCCTATCGTCGGGATGACTCTCAATTTGATGGTATCCGCTGGCAAGATCAAACACTGAAAACTATTGAGCCTTGCCCAATTGGTCAAGGATATCTGTGATGTTAGTTAACGGGTATGCATCCCCTATTACCTTCGCATTCAGTGCCCTATAATCAATCACGACTCGAAATTTCTTCTCCCCAGAAGCATCTACCTTCTTTGGGATAATCATAACTGGTGAACTATAGGGTGACTTGGATGGTGATATTATACCACTTTTCAATTGCTTTTCTATCTGAATTGCCAACTGCCACTGAACCTCGGGCGCATGACGATATTGTTTCTTGGAAATGATGTCATCGTTCGTCGTGGGAATCCTATGCTGTACCTTGTTGGTTACGGATAGACTTTCTCCATTCAGGTGAAATGTATCAGGATAATCTTTAACCTATTCTCGAACAACATCTCGTTCTGACCTGTTTAGATGCGACACATGGAGACTCTTAAAGACCTGTTCTTCTCTCGGAATTGCTGCTCTTCAATATTATTGTTTTCTTCGCAGCATGATTCAGAATTGTTGGACTCCTCCCCTGGAAATTCACAGTATTCGAAGCGGATAAGTTTCTGTGATGGGAGTGGGAATTCTACGTCTTCCTCGTTGTGAGCGTAGGCGTAGCATACCCCATCGTGATTTGTTACTACTCCCTCGCCGATATAGACACCATTGGGAGCATTTATACGAGGCAGATATCTTTCCGATAAGTCCTTATTATGTACATCGATCGATACTGGTTGCTTCATGCGAGCCTTGAGTTTCAAAATCCGTGAAAATGGTTTTATTTCTGATTTCAAGCTTTCACGCGCCTTTCGTGATTCGTAATCTACAAATGGTATTGGCGTGATTGGTTCAGAAATAACGACTAAGGTATTATGTCTAAAGGACAGCTGTGCTTGCTTCTGGCGGAGGTATGGCCGACCAAGAATTCCATCAGCGGAGATAGAAAAATGATTTGGTACTACGTGAAACTCAACACTTGCACCCAATATGGTAACCATTACCGTTCCATGAGTCTCTGTTAATTCCTCGGTTATTCCTGACACATAGATGGGATCATCACCTATGGTTATTTCCGGTTTTAGTGCTAGGAGCTTCAGTAAATTTACATCAGATCCTGGGTCCACCAAAAAGGAAGCTGTTGTTTTTCGGAATTCCGGAGCCTTTATTCGGACGACTGGGGAGTCTTCTTTTTGATACTTTGTTCGGAAGATTCTTTTAGGTCCTCCAAAATTCGGACCGTTTTGGTACGCTCCTTTAGTTTGGGACTCATCGTGGCGTCCGTTCGATGAGTCTGCGAGTAGTTTAAATTCATCGGTTTCGGAGAGATGGATCTTGATCCACCGGGAATGGGTGGCTCGGGCCATTGAGTATTCAAATGTGCTCCTGGCGGAGGTATCTGAAGTGAATACTGCAGTGGGAATGGATAACCATAGTTAGGAGGATATCCTGGAGGATAATGATATTGATTTGGATACAGATGGGGGTACATTTGTGTGGGACTAGGATAGGGTGGATAAAGTCCAGGAGGGTACTGAACCCTAGTAGAGGATAATATTGACTTCGGTGCTGACTTCTCAGTATGCCGCACATTATCGAACTCATCCAATTGTTTTTTATAAGGACTTGGTGACCTTGATCTTTCCGAAATCCTGCCCTGCCTTGACATATGGTACGTCGAGGCTGATACTGCCCTCGCCTTCTCCGCATACTTTTGGCGTTCCTTCACGTGTAAGGCATGTTCATATGCCTCATGAATGTCCTTTGGATTTCTCGTGTCGACGAAGGTAGACATTTCCGAAGGAAGTCCTCGTACGTATGCATCTCGAGCACAGTCCTTTACGGGCTTCATCATCATAGTCGTGTCGTCATCCCTGGCGGTGTATTTCTCCTCCAGAGAATGTTTCGCCCCACTAAGAAGACCTAAAATACGGTCGTAGTAATCACTCACGCTCTCTGTTTGTTTCATCCGAAGGTTGACTATAGCTTCGAAGTACCACTGGTATTTCTTAGTTGGGGCAAAACGTTTTTTCAAATGAGCTACGAGCTCCGTTAGTCGGTTAAACTGTTTGTCGCGGACACTTTCCCGCGCGATGCCCTTTATTTTACTGAAGATTATCTTGATAAACGCAGGTTCGGTCGAGTCGGAGACATAGACCGACCCATTGGCCACATCCTGAAGAAATTCTTTTAACGGGGGTGATTTTCCATCAAAAGTTGGTATGTGATATGTGGACTGTTGTAGGGTCATGCCCTCCAGGGCCGTAGCCATCACTAAACTCATGTACATTGTAGTGCGCGGTCGCGTAGTTACGTTAGATAGTAATCCAGTACGCGTAGTAGTATTATCCACCGTAGGGTTTGATTGTTCACCGTCTGAATCTGGCATATTGCCGCAGTAATGACGTTTATACTAATACAGTGAATATTCCCAACCTTGGTAATTCGACTTTTCCTACTGAAGTTGGAAAACGAGAGGAGAGAAAAGAAATATATATAAAAAATAAAGTTAAACAACCACCGCAGGGTACCACTAAGAGCAACTGCCATCTAAAAAAAAAAAGATGTCAATAGCCCCCAGTGGAACCGCGGTAAAATACACCTATGGCCACGTCTCACATCCGTGAGATGGGTGGTCACAGGGCACGACGAAATCACAACGACAGGCCGGCGAAACCCTCGTGTGTCTTGAGGACACGAAGCGACCCAAGGATGACAGCTTTCTGCATCCATCTCGCAAGTGCCTTGGCATATTTTTGGCACGCGGGTATGGCTTTGAGGTTACGAACCAGTGATAGTTTAGCACCTCCGAGAGCACCTATCACAAGGACAATTACTCGTACCGAATATTTTGGGTACAGTCGTTGCAGCTCTCTTTTAAGGTCTTGATACCTCTCCTCTTTTTCTTTCTCCTTTGCAGTGATATTGTATTCGGACGGAGCCGAGAATTCGATCACGAATATAGTTCGTTTCTCGAAGTCTTGGAGAACAATGTCAGGCCTCGAGTGCGCAACGGAGACTGCTGCCCGAAAATC
>CAKNXH010049013.1:0-18569 GCA_932178445.1 Andricus quercusramuli
TCAAAATGATCATGGGGTTGGACAGGAACACGCCAGCTTATATCTGGAAGATGGAATCGGGAAGAAGAAGCGCGGAAATTCAGGCCAGAAGGAGGGCGAGTAGTACCTCTACGAGATACTAGAGATGGAAGAGGACAGGTTACCGAAAATCTGCCTAAGGGAGGAAATAAGAGGCTGGATCAATGGTAATCCTTCAGCATGGGCAGTGACGCCAACCTTGGCATGTTGAGCTACTGCGCTTGCCCGGCGCAGCGGCTCTCATTGGTCGCTGTTGGCGCGCGATTTAAACCGGGTATAATTAACAATTTTTGAAATTAAAGTATATTATTATTGTGAATTGCACATTTATATCGGAAGTTACCTAGTTTGTGATTTAAGGTTAGAAAAAAATAATAATTCAACACCCTTTTTCATCGAAATATAAATTTATCTTTTGAATTCGAAGAAAATATGCTATTATTAACGAAATATACGCATGAGTATTTTTTTCTAACCTTACATCGCAAATTACATAATTTCTGATATTTATGTGCAATTTATAATAATTATCTACTTTAATTTCAATAATTTGTAATTATGCCAGGTTTAAATCGCGCGCCAACAGCGACCAATGAGGGCCGCTGCGCCGGGCAAGCGCAGTAGCTCAACATGCCAAAGTTGGCGTCACTGAGCATGGGAAAGAGAATTATCGAAATCTTTAGAAGAGGTAGGAGGCAGGGAGACCCTGAGAATTATTTGGGAAGGGGGAAACTTAGAAGAGGTGTCAAGGAATCTAGGAAGAGAAGTGCTGTTAAAGAGCGAGCAGGACTGCCAGATGGATTGGCAGAAGATCGACAAATCCAGCTACTGCCGAAACTACAGCAAAATCAAAAAGGGAGTCGCAAGAGAGGAATACTGGGATGCGAGGAATATCCAGGGCAAAGAAAAGGAGCAATGGGCTAGGATAAGGTGCGGAAATTTGGGCAAGGCAGGGAATAAAGGATACAAGGACAATTGCCTCTGTAGACTATGCAGGGAGGAAAAAGAAGACATTGAACATGTCTGGAAATGTAAAAAAGCAAGGCAAATAATAATCAAAGGAGAGACGGTCCAAGCAGTGGACGAATGGATGGGGACGAGTAGAGGATCGGATCCATCAGATTTCTCGGATCGCTTATGTCAAAAATTAACTGAAAAACCGATCCCTGAGGTGTGCAGATATGCGAGAGAATTTGAAAGACTGCCTAGGGATAAATGTAAAAAAGAACGTGTGGCCAGTGAGAGATTATCAAAGAGTAAAATTGAGGTGGTTCTGTAGGATAAGGTTAGAAAAGTGCAATTGTATAGTGCTGTATCACAAGCTTCCAGCTGATGAGTGTACAATTTAGAGTAAGAGCTAGATTAAGAGTATCTGTATAAGCACACATTCGTGTATATTTGGAAGAAATAAATATATATATACATTGTTTATAGGGCTGTAGATAAATAATGGCTTATAAAAAAAAAAAAAAAAAAATTGATCAGCATTTCGAACTCGAAAGTTCATTGCCTCACTACCCGATTCGGGTAGTGTTTCTAGGTGGATAAATACTACCAGTGTGGGTCCACCACACCCACGATGGGTCAACAACACGCAGTATTCCCCGAACGGTCACCCATCCAAGTACTAACCGCGCCCAACACTGCTTAACTTCAGTGATCTAACGGGAATTGGTGTTTTCAGCGTGGTATCGCCGTTATAATGGCTTATTATAATAATGGCTTATTGTACAAGAAAATGTCAAACGCGTGAAACGTTTTATTTTTTTGTTTGAAAGTTTATGGAAAAATTGAAAAAAACAATTCATTCGGCTGATTGACTTTTTTGGATATAAAAATTCTTAAGAATAATAAGAGGCGGTTATTGAGAATGCTAGCACTAGATTTTTAAATGTGAAAATATTATTTAACTTTTTTCTTTGGCCTATTTCAGAATAGTCAAAAAATTCAAACTTAGCATCATTAAAAGTTGTGAAGTTTCTGTAACCAAAACAAACAAAAATGTGGAAGATTTTTTTTAATTCTAAATAAGTATTCTATGAACTAAATCAATAAAAATACATTTTGTTCGACATTTCAAAAAATGCTAACTTGTTCAAAAATGATTTTCTCTAAAATACGATTTGATATTATTGTTTGTTATTGAACACTGTATTTATGAAAATTGATAATAATTTTTGAAGAAGTAGAGCACGTTGTGTTTATAGTAAAAATAGTAGATTGATTGAGGTTGGATAACAATAATTTTAACATTTTTTTCATGATTCAAAATATACATTTTTAATATAGTATCTAAATATAGTTTCCTTTTCGTTAATCAGTAATACTTACAACTAATATACTCTCATCTAATACTCACCGCTTATACTGATCACTATACTCATCCCTAATACTCGCCAATATAGTATGTATAATATAATACTCACTTGAGTTCTAGAGATCTATTGAATGTTAGACGTAATCGCTGTTATGTCTGTCCAGCCCAAAATAAAATCGTATACTGCCATGTACTCCGACACGGCGCGGCGATTAAGTGCGTGCCGAATTTACTACTGAATTACTACAGTGTAAACCAGTGCTATACCTGTAGTATACTACATGTATACCTGCAGTAAACCAGTGGTATACAAATGTACTTCTGTAGTACTCGGCTGTGGTTATCCTGTAGTCATCCCTGTAGTACCGTTTCGTAAGGGACGGACCTGGCATAGGGTGGTGGAGTTGGAAAACGGAAGTCAAAACTTTAAATTGAAGCTTTTGAAATAAAAGAATTATTTCAAACACAATACTTATTAGGGTGGTTAAAAATATAAGCTTTCAAAAAATTACCGTGGCACCTTGATACTTTTTCATGTATCAAGAAAAAATATGACTGTATATATTTTAGGCAAATAGGTGTATATTTAGGGTTGCGCATGTGGCGTTGAAGCTTTAAAAGAAAATATCTCTCAAATTAATAAACATAAGTCATTTTCAATATAATTCTCTGAATTTTTCTTGGTTTCCACTATAATTTTAGATGATTTATAAACCATAATAATCTCAACATATGACAAACAATATATAAAATACAATTTTTTTGGCGTGAAATTTACCGATATACTCATATTATTCTTGTAAAGAATAATACGAATATTAATGCAAAATAATTGCAAAAATAAAAATGCGGAATAATGCAAATTATTTTGCTGGAGTGTGGAGGCCTCTGGGCCTTTGAGAATAAAGTTTCGAATTTTAATTTTTTAAATACGCATTTGTATTGATAATTTTGTTACGCCTCTTTTTCTTCAAATAGAAAAAGTTGTAACTTCTTTAGTTTTTGAATTATTTACGAAAAAATGTTTTTTTTTTTAATCTGAATAAAATATTTCGTGTTTTTCACTTCAACTCGCGACGAAATCGGCAATTTTTAATATTTCCAAGTAAAATTTATGTGAGGTATACACTGGCATCTTGTGCGACCGATGACGTTAGCAAAAGTGGGAAATGTTTATTTGAACAAAAGTTGATAATTGTTTGCGGAGGCGTTGCACGATTCGCGCACAAACAACTTTGATCGTTTCGTGAGTCGAGCAAATTTTGAGCAAGCAAAAACTTTCAATAAGAAAGTTGGTCAGGAAGGTTCAATGAAGTTTTCTGGAAATTTTTAGCTCAGTTGAAATTGTAGTTAACAAACTGTTGAGGTTTCAATTTTCCGACGCGATCGATTTTCTCTCGCGTAGGCTGTGGTCCGGCCGGTAAGACGTTTGCTATACACAAACTCCGTCGCAGCCCGTGCAGAAATGTCGATAGGGCTCTAGTGGGGCTCCGACGAGTTTTCCCTATCTCTAATCGGGCTCTAGTGAGGAAAACTAGTCGGGCCCCCATCTAGAACGTAACGCTATGGCCATAGGGGCCCCACTAGATTTTCTAGTAGGGTTCTAGTGGCGGTCGCCCGCCTACAACCCCATTTAAGAGAAGGGCCCCTACGGGGCCCCTACAAGGCCCCTGTGTTTGATTTAAGTTAGTAGCTAGGAGATTCCATCTTCCTTCTCAGTCTTTGGCGTTGAGAAGAATATTTTTGAATTCCATGAGGAAGACTTTCTCACCGATATTGTGGCCCATTGAATCTTTACGTGTTTTGGAATTAGCAGCTGAAATAATAATAGTACACTAAAATATGCCAATTGCTGAATTATAATTGATTGATTTTCATTTTTATTCGTACCCCAGATTTTATAAATTTACTTATTTGACATTTTTTGTATTATTATATAAGAGAATAATATTTTTAGGTTGTGTTATTATTAGATTATATTGACTGTTGAATTATTCGTACAAATACAATATATTCAATTATTATTACATTATTTACCTTCTACGTGATCGTCGGAGCGAGCAGCTCCGAACATCATAACCTCACTCTCATCGCATTCTTGTTCGACTTCATGCATTAAGCGGAACTTTTGATTGCGAAATCGTTTCTGCTCTTGCAGGCGCCTTTTCTTTTCCATCGCGGAGAAGAATAATTGTCGAACACAATAAAAGAATTACATCAAGAAATGAAAACACAAAACTTGAAAGCTCTGGCGAAGCACTGGACAGCTGTACCAGCTGTACTTTACATAACCTCTTTAACTTTAACTGACACATACGTGCCTGGTTCCGAACAAAATTTTCAATAATGCCCTAAATCAAGTTTAATGGAAAAAAGCGTTCACATGCACACAAAGAAACACTATTTCTGCTTACTAAGAACGCCAGAACCCTACAAGTTAATACTTTAGGTAATAAGAATAAGATTTTAGGAATTTTCTGGTCGGGGCCCTACTAGATACAGATAGATTCGCCATACCTATACGAAGCATGGAATTCTTCACTAGAACCTGATAGGGCCCCCAACAGTTTTTTCTAGTCTAGATATTCTGATAGGGGCCCCTTCAGTAGGGAAAGATGGGGAAATTTCTGCACGGGAGAGGCCGGTCAGATACAGATAATTTTTATTTAAAATAGGAAAAATCAGGACTTATTCTAAGTTACGTAAAATGGGTAGTGATAATTCAGAATCATTAGTGTTAAATTGGTGGTAGTATTAAAATAAAAATACGTAATGAATGAACACATGAACACAAATAAAATAAAAAAATTAGAGTGGAAACACTATATTTATCGCAGATTTTAATTAGTAAATATTAATTATTTTGATAAACACATGAAATACTTACGAAAAATAAATTTAAGTAAATCTACTGGTCAATTTAACCAGACTTTCTACAGTTAAAGCTTATTATAACCACTTCAAAATAATAGTAGATTTATTCTAAAAATGATCTGTAATTTTTTTCAAGTAATAACCGTCACTGCATTTATAATATGAAATTTTTACAGATTTCATAATACGTATTCAGATATAACTTTGAAAAAATATCATGTAATATTTCATGTAATATTTCATGTACATTTATGTATTATTTATATTGCATGTATAATATTTCATGTAATATTTTGGTTAAAAAAAGTCAGAAAGTGTTTGCAGGTATATTTACAAATAGAGGTTAGACAGAGGACACGCGGGATACCAGAAAGGAAACGTGTACAGATTCAAGGCCGTAGCCAGAGGGGGGGGGGCGTTTCTGCCCCCCCTCCGAAATTTTTGAAACATGTACATAATATACATATACTCTCCTGTGTGCCGCTGCATAACCCCCCTCCCGACATTTTTTCTGCTTCATATCCCCCGCCGAAATTTTTTCCTGCTATATATCCCTCCCCGAAAAATTTGTCTGGCTACGGCCTTGTCAGATTATTGATTTTTAAGAATTTTATGAAGCTGATTTCTTTAGAAGTGGCAACGTTTAAATCACGAAGGAATAGTAAGGAGTGGTATCACCCTATGTGTTCGGAGAGCAGAGGTGGGACAAGTGACGTCCAATAATTCGTTAATGCTAGCTACGAATGAAAACTCGAATGCTCCCCAGTGCACATGCGCAGAGCTGTTTTCAAAGTCACATGTTATACTCACTCAATATGTTACCCTTTGACATCTCGATGCACATGTAGGTTATGTTCGTTTGTTTATGTTCGTTCAATACACAAGTTCGAAACTTCAAACGCGTGTTGACATCGTTGGCATGTCAACCGCCAGTGCGCATGTGAACGGGGGAGCATACGAGTTTTCATTCGTAGCTAGCATTAACGAATTATTGGACGTCGCTCGTCCCACTCCCCACTCACAGGGATACTACTCCTTACTATTCCTTCGTGGTTTAAATACTGTAATCAGAAAGAAAACAAACGAATTATTGTGAACCATCAACCATGATTTCTCATGTTTTATTGCATTTGAATTAAAAAATCGCTTACGTACTCTAAGGCAGAGTTCACTTCACTATGTGGCAACAACGGCTTGCTCGGCATGGCGCAGGCTACGCAGGAGAAAATCGATGGCGTCGGAAAATTAAAATATCAACAGTTTGTTAACTACTATTTCAATTGAGCTAAAAATTTCCAGATAACTTCTTTGAACCTTCCTGACCAACTTTCTCACTGAAAGTTTTTGTTTGCTCAAAATTCGCTCGAATCTCGAAACGATCAAAGCTGTTCGTGCAGGAATTGTGCAACGCACCGGAAAAAAATTATTACCTTTTGTTCAAATAAATATTTTCAACTTATGCTAACGTCGTCTGTCGCACAAGATGCCAGTGTATACCTCTCATAATTTTTACTTTAGAATATTAAAAAGTGCCGATTTCGTCGCGAGTTGAAGTGAAAAAACACAGGATATTTTATTCAGATAAAAACCCCGTTTTTTTGTTAATAATTCAAAAACTAAAGAAGCTATAACTTTTTCTATTGAAAGAAAAAGATGTGTAACAAAATTATCAATACAAATGCGTATTCAAAAAATTAGAATTCGAAACTTTATTCTCAAAGGCCCAGGGGCCTCCCCACCCCAGCAAAATAATTTAATATCTCCTTCTTGCATCCGGCGCCTCAATTATAGAGCAAACAAAGACAAATTCATCAGATACCTGCATTCAAAATCACTTATCTCTATTAATTTAAGAGATATTCTCTAATAAAGTTTTAGCACCGTTCGGGGAGGAAAAATGTCAAATTCATTCATTCATTGCAACCAAAAATGATGATTTTTCAATCTCAATGAACGAATTTTCAAAACAACAGTTGAATTTTTGACCAAAATAAATGACTTTTTAACAAAATAGTTATGGTTCAAATACAATAGTTCAATTCTAAACCAAATTGTATAATTTTTAAACTAAAAAGAAGAATTTTGCAACCAAATAGTTCAATGTTGAAGCCAAAAAGTCAATTTTTTTAGACAACAGTTGACTTTTAAACCCGGAAAGATTAATTATCAACAAAAAAGGTAATTTTCAACCGAAAAATTGTAATAAAATAATTGAAATTTCAGCCATCTATTTAAATTTTTTATCTGCAAAGATGATGTATTCATGCAAAGATTTTTTCTCAACAATAAATATAATAGTTGCATTCTTAATAAAGAAAGATGGAATTTCTACAAAAAGAGATAAATTTTTTAATCAAAAAGACGTATTTCCTTTATGAAAAAGAAGTATATTGATAAGTATTGGGACTAAAACTTTTTTCGCGAATAAGAATTGGAAATCCAATACTTTTCCGCGGAAAAAGTACACGATCCTATACTTACCAATATTTCTTTTTAAGACGGGAATTTTCAACAAAATAGTCAAATTTTCAACTAAAAAGATGAATTTTCCAACAAAATGATGATTTTTGAAACCAAAAAGACGAATTTTCAACAAATAAAGATTTTTCAGCCGTGAGAGGAAAAAATGTTCTTCCAAATTGTTGAACTTTCAAGCCAAAAGATTAATTTTCTGTAAAACAATTGAATTTTCAATATGAAAATATAAATTTCCAACGAAAAGGTTATTTTTTAACCCAACAGGTGTATTTTTGGCCAAAAAGGAGGAAATTTCAAATCAAGAAGATTAGTTAACTGTTTTTAATTTTCAACCAAAGATGTGAACTTTCAACCAAAAATGTTCAATGAATTTTCAACTAACATAAAATGAAGAATCTTCAACTGAAATAGTTAAATGTTCAGTTAAAAAAAATTAATTTCGGCAAAAAAAAAAGAATTTTTAACCAAAGGGATAAATTTTCAACTAAAATGATGTATCATTAACAAAAAAAATGTATGTTCAACACAATGTCTTAACCTTCGAACAAGTACTTCAATTTTCAACGAAAATAGATCAATTTTTAACAAATTACGTAATAGTAAATATTTCAACCCAAAAAATTGTATTTTACATCAAGAACAGTTTAATTCAACCCAGGGTCGCATTTAGTAGTAAAACGACGACCCTAGGCTGCCCCCCCCCCCCTCACACCGATTTTATTCAAACACTGAAATTGTATTTTTCATGTAAAGAAAATAACATTAAACCATATTTCGTAGGATTATAAAGCTGTGTTTTCCCTGATTCACAAGGCTCTTATTTAACTAAACTTAAATTTCCCAAAAACCGCCCGCCTCGACTTCATGGCGCACTCGGGCTACAGATGAATTTTTAAATCAAAATGACGAATTGAAAGATAATATTCGAATTTTTAACCATGGAAGATTTTAGTTCAATTTTCAACCCCAAAATATGAGTTTCCAACTAAGAGTTAATTTTTTGCCAAAATGATTGAATTTGCCACTCAAAAATACAATTTTTTAATAAAACAGTTGATTTTTCAAGCAAATAATACAATTTTTAACTAAAAATATAGTCATCAGCAGGAAGAAACTGAAAAAATATTGAAATAGAAATGCAAGCTAAATAAATTTCTGTGAAGAATATTATATCAGGGTGGCCACAAAACATCATTTACGAAATTCCCTAATTTTTCCCTCATCAATTCTTCATTCTCCCTGACCATTAATATTCAAATTCCAAAATCTTAATCTTGAAGTATTTTTGACATATAATATTCTATAAAGAAAATAAGACAATTTCAAATTAAAATAAATTGTTTTTTAAATTAATCATCCTTGGCAGTTATTTAAAGTGACTCCTATCGAAATTCCCTGACTTTTGCAAGATTTTTCCAAAATCCCTGACTTATTCTTGACTTTCAAATTTTCCCTGACCTACGACCACCATTTACGATGTATTCCCAAGTATTTCAAAGCATTCTCAAGTATTCTAATGCATCTTCATGTATTCGGAAGTATTCTTCGCGTGTATATCAATCGTACATGCAAATTGAGAGTGGTCTACCCCTCGAAATCTTATTTATTTCAAACTCCATACATTTTTTTAATATTTAGAAAGTTTTTAAATTATATAATTGTTTGATTATACTTTTTTAATAGATTCGTGAGGTATATTGTAAAATAAAAGTTCCCAAACAATGAAGTAATATAATTTAAAAATGTTCTTTTTCATTTAAATTGAACGCTTCTCAAAAGGCCGTGTCTGCGTTTACCGAAATTTGGTGACGGAAAAACAGATATTTTCTGAGAGTCCAGGGGAATTGGAAAAAGCGCTATTTCGGTTAGCCTACTACTTCAAAAAGGGGTCGATACTTCATTTTTCGGGTTTTGTATAAAACACTTCAAAGTCGTTAGAAAAAACTATTCTGTAAATATATGTTGAGAGAAAACTACTCACCCTTTTTGTTTCATTTGATGACATTGTCCAGTTAAATTTTTCATGCGGCTATGCTCTGCAACTCCAAACCCTTGACAAACAATCCCGCCAAAAAAAAAATAACACTTACAAAAAGTCCCACAATTGTTGTATCCCGCAAGGAAGCCAGTAAAAACTAAAAGAGCTGTCAAAGAAAATATTACAGTGCCCCACAGACCTTCCTGGTCTTCCTTCTGTAGCCGTCCCGTAACTCTCCTAAGCAGCTACTGAGCCATAAAAAAGATGCAATGGGACAGCCAATGATATGTCAGGATTCATGCCGACCGTAGTTTTTCGGTTACGCCTACGCTTCTATTCTATCACAAACTGGAAGGTCTGGTGGGTAATGTCATATTTTCATTGACAGCTCTTTTAGTTTTTACTAAGTTCCGTGCGGGATACAACTAATGTAGTGAACCAACGTGAAAATAGGAATTCCAGGCACAATTGTTCGTGTGCATAAACTGTTGTTGTTTTGGGATTGTTTATAAATGTAGTTGTTCCGAGATTTTGTGTAAATGTTTTTTTATTGATTGTGAAGTGTTCGGAGTTGCAGAGCATAGCTACAAGAACAAGTTAACTGGAGAATTACATAAAATGAAACAAAAGTGGTACGCAGTTTTTTTCAACCTACTTTTATACAATACTTTTTTTCTTAAGGATTTTGAAGTATTTTATACAAAAACCAAAAAGTAAAGTATCGCCCCGTTTTTGAAATCGAAGTCTAGGGCTTCTAGGGCACCTAGCCTAGGCTAAACGAAAATATTGATACTAGGCTCACAGAATTTCGGTGAACCTAGCCGCCCTTTTCCAGCTCCCCTGAAATCTCCGAAAATTCAGTTTTACGCTCACCGATGTTCAGTAAACGCAGACACGGCCTTTTGAAGTACGTTCAAGTTAAATGAAAAGCAACATTTTTTTAGATATATCAAATTATTGCTTAGGAACTGTTATTCTGCAATCTACATTACAAACTAATTACAAAAGTATAATAAAAGAATTAGATAAATTAAAAACTGTGGATAATTTTGAAACTTTCTAAATATTCAAAAAATGTATGAAGCCCTGTTTTGAATAAATAAAATTCCGAGGGGTGCACCACTCTTAGTTTGCATGTATGAGGGATATACACTCAAAGAATACTTCAGAATACATTAAAATACATCGGAATACTGGAGAATGCATCGTACATGGTGGTCGTAGATCAGAGAAATCTTGAATGTCAGGAAAAAGTCAGGTATTTTGGAAAAATCTGGCAAATGTCAGGAAATTTCAGTAAGAGTCACTCTCAATAACTGTCTTATTCTGTTTATAAAAGGTTAGATCTTGAAAATATTACTAAATATTAATGATCAAAGCAAATGAAAAACGTAGTGTATACAGATTCGGCATTTTTTGCCGTATTTTAATTTTGTAGTACGGCATTATAGTGACTGGTCACAGAAGAGTGATCTGTCACATCTCGAACCTTTTTTCCAAGTCTCCTTTTCAAAAATATAAATGTTAGTGACCGGTCACAGAAGAGTGATCGTGAGGAATGGTGATTCGAATCTGAAGTGCTGGCATCTGCTAGACAATTCGAAAATTAGTGATAAAGTGTATTATTATAGGAATATTGAAGTGATCAGCAATTCTTTAGCGTACTTCTAGTGCGTGATATTCTTGATTATATGACACTCTGTGTGTATTCATAACTTAATATTCCTTATTTTATGATAAAATAGTAAAATATTGTACTATTTTTAAATATTACTATTTTTTGCCGGAGCTCAATACTTCAACCAATGAAAAATTGGTCAGAGAAGAATTACGGAATTTTCAAAATGAAGTTTTGTGTATGTATGTATGTATGTATGTATATTTGAACTCTCCCTTTTACGGGTTCGAGGGCCTCCGCTCCCTGTACATATGTTTACATTTCATCCTTAGTCTAACTTACTCGCTACTTATTATCTAATGCATCGCCTTATATACCAACAATAATCTTAGTACTACTCTTCTTAACCTACAGACAATGAGCGATCTTCCCGGGCTTCCGTTTTCTCTTACCATCAAATTCATTCAGACCGATTTGAAAATTTTATTCGTTAGATTCCTTTAAACAGGATTACCCGTTTGGCTCTGCCCCGATCCCTTGCTTTCTCTTATTTCTTCCAGTTTTTTCATCCACATCACTCCCTGCCCATTACCATCCAAGATCCATCTCACACATTCATCCACACTCAACTGTCCATCTTCCTCTCCTGTACACCTCTCTAACACATGTGCCCATGACTCCACTTCGTACCCACATACTCTGCACAGATTGTCCTCTTCATCCAACCAATATCTACAAGCTCTCACTCCTTCTCCCATTCTAAACCGTATCACCCTATTCCATTTCTCTTCCTTTTTCATCTTTTGCAAATATTCTGGTTCCGTCACCCCTTTGACCATCATATACGATCTATTGTACTTCGAATCCATAATCTTTCTCCATCTCTCTTCTCCTTGTCTTACTAATAGCTCTAATTCAATGTTCTGCCAATCCACAACCCCTTCCTGTATATCACAAACACTCCTCATTTTTTTCCTTTCTTCCTCCCATTTTGAATTTCCCAAATTGCCTCTCGTCTCCTTGTTCCGAACTTCGTCCAAGCATACTTGTGCTATTCTGCTCCCCTCTCCCCTTTTCAGCTTCTCTTCAAACCTCCAGGCTCTCTTAATTTGTCTAGTTACCATTTTTTCCCTTCCTAGTTCTTCCCTTATCATGTATCCTGGACAACTCCAACTGACCCCCATTACCCATCTCAGAAATCTCTCATGTATGCTTTCCACTTTCCTATGTTCCTTCCATTCCCAAACCTCCACTCCATAACACAACACCGCCCAAACCAACGCATCAAACAAGCAAACCCTCATTCTCCAATCGTCCTTGAACCTTCTCTTTCCTATACCCCATACTTGGCCCATTACTTTACTCGCACTTTCGATTCTTTTCCTCACCTGCAAATCGTTTCCCCCTCCTGACTCAAACCAAAAACCTAGGTAACAGAACTCCTCCACAATTTCCACTGTTTGTCCGTTCATCTTCCAAACGTAACCTATTTTGGTCTTTTTATTTCTGAAGCACATCACCTTGGTCTTCCCTACGTTCACCGTCAGTTCTTTTGTTCCCACGTACTCTTCGAAAATTCTTATCATTAGGTTCATCCCCTTCTCATCGTCTGCTATTAGAACTACGTCGTCCGCGTATGCTAGGGAGTATAGTTTGCTATTAACCAGGATCGTCCCCCCTTTCCCTTTCTCCTTTAGCTTCTCCTCTAGGTCTGCCAGCAGCAAATTAAAAAGTAGTGGACTCAACGGGCACCCTTGCCTTAGACCTCTTCCTGTCCAGAAAACCTCCCCTTTTTCCCCGCGTATCTTCACCCTAATCCTGGTTTCAGTAAAAATTTCCTTCATCCTCTCCACCAGCCCTTCTTCTATTCCCCTCTCTTTCATTGCCTGCCATAACACTTTTCTATTTACTGAGTCAAAGGCTGCTTTGAAATCTACAAACAAAGCGACTAGTTTCCCTCTTTTTCTCCCTAAGTTTCTGTTAACCAAGTAGTTGAGTACGTAAATGTTGTCAATTGTCCCCATCCCTTTTCTAAATCCCGTCTGGTTGTGTGGGATACTTTGCTTCTCTTCTATCTGGTTCTCTAACCTTTTTCTTAGAATTTCTGTGTATATTTTATAGCCCCCTTGCATGAGAGTGATCCCTCTGTACTCTTCTACCTTTTTACCCTCCCCTTTCTTAACCAGCGATACTACCAGCCCTGTCATCCACTCCTCCGGCCACCCTTCTCCTTTCCAGACCTTGTTGCATATCCTCCACATCACTTCCCTAATCCCTTCTCCTCCATACTTTATCGCTTCGTTCTCCACTCCATCCTCTCCTGTGGCCTTGTTTCTTTTCAGTCTATCTATCGCCTCATTCACTTCTTCTCTTGTTATTTCGTTCGCTTCCTCCATTTCTCCCTGGACTGTCTTTCTATTTTCCCCTTTGATCCTATTTTGTTCTCCCCCTAGCAGACCCTTAAAATAATCCGTCCATTCATCCATTTCTATTTCTTCATTCACGCCCTTCCTTCCTCCTCTTTCCCTGTTTATCACATCCCAGACCCTACCTTCTTTGATTGCTTTTTCTACTTCTTCCTTGTATTTCTCCTTTCCCCTTTGCTTTTTCCCTTCCAGCATCTTCTCATGTTCTCTTTTTCTCCTATTGTACTCCGCCTTCTCTATTTCTCCTTTCCTCCATTTTCTTACAGATTCTTTCATTCTCTCCTTACTCTCCCTGCATTCCTCGTCCCACCAGCCTCTCTTTCCCTCTTCTCTTCCTTCTTTTGTACCTATCTCATCCTTCACCTTCTCAATCGACCCTTTCAGCCTTTTAATTAACGAGTCTACTCCCTCCTCCTTTTCATATTGTTACGTCCCGAGCAATAGGCGAGGGTAGTATGGAAAATAGGAAAAGAGAGACCAGTGTGCTGATTACGTCAGGCTGGTAAGTCCTGACTAATTATTTGATTGTGGGTTTGTGTGTCACTTATCAGCCCTATGGGGACTGTGTTAGGTTACAGTGTTTAAATCACATATGAAACTCAGTGTGAACAATGTTTATTATAACTAGGATACAGGATTAATTAGAATAATTCTACAAAACTTACGATTACCTTCCTACGCAAGAAAGGGCGAAAGAGATGTTGTGCTGGTCGATTGTATCTCCGTGTTTATCGTAGAGCAGCGACGGAACTCTACTGGATGTTTGTTATACTGAAAACGTGCACAAGCACTTTTCAGTATGGGTAGTGCGATACAGGGTCCTACAGCAGATACCCAATCCACACTTGAGTTCTTTTCGCGAACGTTTAACACTGCGGACTTTATTCGTTAAAGACTCACTTTACGACGACCGAAAGTCTCAGCCGAAGGGACTTAGTTCAAGACTCGAACACGAAAACTATTTTGAATTGAACTTTAAAGTACGCGACTTATTCAAGGTGTTTCTTCTATCACAGTGAGTTAGAAGCCGTGACTTTGTCAAAGTGATTCGTTAGACGTAGATCGAAGTGAACAGTATGACTGCCGAGAACGTAAGACGATTTACAGGGGTGGCTCTGCGGTTTATATAGTTCCGCGTCCCTATGTTAAAGATAGGATTCACAATTTCTGACATGGCAAGTACTTTCAATTTCTGACATGTCACGTTCTTTCAATTTCTGACATGGCACGTACGTTTACTGGAATCGGGTAGACAATGACATCGATGACTCGCGGTGAGTGACTCACATGACTAACGCTTCCGCATTGCTGAGAGTTGCGGTGTTCGCATTGATTCGCTCGTTTCTACTCTTGCCTTCTCGTGAACAGTTATTCTGTATGTTACTTATCCTTATTTCTATGTATTTAGTCAGACACTTTTGGGTACTGAATTGTCTGACTATATACAGGTTCTTCCACTGGGTGGGTCATGCACTTATGATATTACGATACATATATTTGTATTACTAATGTTTAACTTACACACACGAGTGTATTCATACTCCATGTTTTGGATTTAACTTTGTTATTATTGTTGATTTAACTATTGGGAGTATAAATAAATTCGTATGGTAATAGAATTAAATTATAATTATCTTATAGCGGTCAAGTCTGCAATTACAATCTCAGTAATCGAGCATGGTTAAGTTATCGGTATTATCTGAGTTCTTATCCTTTCATGGTAATACTTCAATTATTTTTGTGGTGTCTTTCTTACCGACTGTAGTGCAGTTACCATATACAGGTTCAAACTCAAAGAAGATCGGTAACTCTATGGCTAGTAAGTGACGGAATCGGCTTGACCGACGTAGCGTAAGGTGGGTTGCGCCTAGCAAGGCGTTACATTAAATTTTTGAAAAATTCGGGATGTAACAGTCCTCCCTCCTTAGAATCATCATCGTCCTCGATGATTTAAAAACCAATGGTATTTATTAGAACTCCTTAGTGTCAAATTTTATGGTCAATATTTTCAAATAATTTACAAGTTAATGATGCACATTTTGCTTTATGCTTCGAATTAAGTAATAGTGCGCTGGGGAAATTCATACCCTTGAAACTGTTAAATCAAATTTTAATTATGACTTTTGATTTGGTTTTTTTTTTTTTTTTTTTTAACTTTGGATTCTAAGAAAAAGAGGATCGTTCATAATATTGAGTTTCTTTTACAAAATGTTGTCGTAATATAGTAATAGTACATTTCGTAACTAGTGCGTTAATGCATGTATATATGCATTAAAGCTTAGTTTGGCTTGCATCAATACGCCTTATTTTACGCTTAAACCTAAAATGTGCATACTTTCAAACGTAACGTCAAGTCTCAACGCACGTGTGTCATTTCAATCCTGCTTCGCAGTAGGCATAGCAGGTTTTTATTATGCATACTGTAGTCTGTCTGACGGATGAGTGCTCTTCTTATTAAGTTAATACGACTTCCATGGCTGGTTAGTCTAGTGTTAACCCACTCGAATGTGAAGCTCACCGACCGGGGTTCGATTCCTCGGACCCGCGTAAATTTTTATTCATTTATTTATTTAATTTTAATTTTTTCTATTTTATTATAATCTTTTAATCTTTCTACGGTAATATTCCAATACCTGTATTATGGTATTGTGTTTCCTAATTTTTCGGATTGAAAAATCGCATATTGAGACTTCACGGTACGTTCTTAAACATCACGAATTTCGTCCTTATTTTGCTATCTATATCCATATAGTATCATTTATCATCTAATTTTGCAGGACCAGTGACCTTTGCGTGCCCTTTTTACTTTTTGTTCTCTTCTTATAGCAATGTTATAAGGCAAAATGATAAATTCAGATAATCATTGTCTAAAGGACAGAATTCTAGATATTAAAATAGCGTATATTAGAGATTCTAAGTGTCAATTTCCAAGACAAACTTTGTTTTTTGCATGCACAATTTACTTGCAGGATCATTTAATTCTATATTGTTTAATTAAAGCAATTCATATTTTGCTGTTTCAATACCTAACTTCCTTTGTGAATTCTTATACATGGCGGAATGTCACCCACTCCTTTATAAGAGGCAACCTTCAACTCATGCTTCTGCATTATTTACTTTTGTCTTAATAATATTGGATTTCTAATTTAGTTTTTTGCTTATTATACTTAATTGTTGATCCGCTGGAATGGTGTTTGATTGAATCTTCTTTTGTCTGTGGATGATACGGCTTTCCTTTTCTCCATTTTGTTACTTCGTAACAGGCGTTCCTTGATAAGTGGGATGTGTCAATTCTTCTCTCCAGGCGGTTGAAGTTTCTTATCGCTGTAAGCTTATAATCCTTGTTCGAGCGACCATAATGAATGTTGACGTCACCTTATGCTACTGTGCCCTCGTTGCTCTCCTCTTCCTCTGTAAGCCATTTTGTCGGAGTGCTGTTCCATTTCTACTGGTGTATCTCTCGTTAGACGGGCGGAGTCTGTGCACTGCGGTAGTATTTCACTTATTGCATGCGGCCATAATGAATGTCTACGTTGCGCCTGACGCTTGCCGTTTCTTCTACTAACACTTTAGTTAGCCTTTCCGTAGTTACGGTGTGCATTTGTCAGCCGTGCTTAACGTATGTTGGCTTATGTTTGCTAGTATTTTATTCAGTTATGTGGAGTTTTAGAGGATTTTATGATTAAAATAAAAAAAAATACAAGGTGCCCTTGTGTCTCCTCCCTTCTTAAAAAATTTTTTCATCGTCCTCGATGAATGTGAAGTTTTAGTTTTCGAACATTTGTGTTGAACGGCGTACAGTACAGCAAGACACTCTTTTTCTGCGATGGAATAATGGAGTTCCGCGCCGTTCAGCACGCGGGAGTAGTAGGATATAGGTAGATCTATACCTTCCTTCTCTTGGCTTAACGCGGCGTATACTGCGTATTCTGATGCCTCAGTTGTTATGGTGAAATGAGCGTTCCTTCAAGTCATGGAGACCGAGTCTCCCTTCTGAGGCTAGTTTCTCACTCTCTGCGGGCGTATATATCTAACAACATAGGAAATTATATTAGTATTTTAATTAAATTATTAGTTATTGGTATTAATTATAGTAGTTTTGAGGTCACATCTCTTGCAGTTTACATTTTATAGGAAATGCATTTCTTTTCTTAGCTTCACCTTAACGAATTTTCTCGATCCGTCGCATAATTGCTTAGGTAAATTACTCACTTATGCCTTTTCTTATCACGAGCATATCAAATAGAATTTTTGTTTTCTTATGTTTTACTAAAACATGTTCCTTAGACTCTAGATTTAGAGAATTAATTATATTGACGTTCCAATAGTGGTTTTATAACTAGTTATGTAATTGTATAACAACAACAGTTTGCTTTTAAAGATTCTACAATGTGTATGTAATCTTTATCCATCTGATGGAATTTGTCATTGATGATAATTTGCAAGGGTAGAATTTTGAAATGGTTGGATTTTGAGGAAAGGAGTCAGTTGGTCCGTAGAACTTGAAGTTACAGATCTTCTTTTACTGCTATCCAACGTGGTCTTGAGTTGAATGATTGAGGTTAACATGGATTTTAATCGCCATGTTCTTCTCGTGTTGTAGGTGTTCCGTAGACGGCGAGATCTTGTAATGAGAGGATTATATTTCATTTGCGGAACAGCCATGATGAGATGGTGCTATCATCATATGAAGTTAGAAGTGTATTGTTCCTTTGCATAGTTTTGGAGATTCTTCTTCCGGTGGAAACAGCCTCAAGCAGTCCAATATTAGGATGATGCAGCATGATGCCATGTTGATATCATGTTCTGGTTTCATTTATTGGTTTCTTCACGTCTATTGAAGCATTTTGACTGGAAAAT
>CAKNXH010049015.1:3762-14526 GCA_932178445.1 Andricus quercusramuli
GCGCAATCTACTTCGCTCGTTCGTTCCAATAGTGAGTCTCTGGTGTACATTCATGTTAATCACTTACAACAAAAATTGGATAATTACATTTTACACAAATTCAAAATAAGTTCAACATAAATTTTCGACTATAAATACCCTGGCGGACCGGACGAACGTAAACATTACGCTACAGCGTAACGGTAAAGTAATGGTAAAGTAATGCTAAAGTAATATGGCATTTTAATTAATAAAGGAAACAAAATTAATATGTAAACTGTTGCAATTATAATAAAACGTTGAAATTTACGTTCAACGGTCATGCCGCAATTGCAACAAGTTCCTTTTGCAGCATTAAAAAATAAAAAAACATAGTGACAGTCATTGCAGTCCGGCCCCTGCATATTGGCTGAGAAAGCAACTTGTTGCAATTACGGCGTGACCATTTAATTTAAATTTTAACGTTTTATTATAATTGCAACAATTTACATAATAATTTTGTTTCCTTTATTAATTATAATGCCATATTACTTTACCATTACTTTACCGTTACTTTACCGTTACGCTGTAGCGTAATGTTTGCGTTCGGCCGGTCCGCCAGGGTAATAAAACCTGATACCTTCTTCCAGTTAATCAAAAATATGACTGGATTTTAAGTCGAAAATATCAATTAAGCGAACAAATAACAGACATAACCTGCAATCAACTATACTAGCATTAAATTTGTACTATTTACACTGGATTTTGGAAAAAATTCCACCAGTACGTCGCACTTTCATTATAAATAAAAATTCAGTCAACGAATTCTACATTATTATTTTCATTGAGAATATTTGACAAGATTTAAAGAAATGACAGCAATTTGGGTTTTCATGCACACTGCTATATCGACCTCTATATTAAATTTAATACACATATATATTAAATTCACTAAACCCATGTATGTTACATTTCAGTAGCGGTAGTGCATATTTGATTCACACACATGTAAATTAAATATCATACACATTTTTCTAACAGTGTACACACCAACATTATAACATTTCTTTCATTATTATTACACTCTTTTTTTGGTGATTTTTCATACTACTTTCAGTATAATAATAAAAAATTGAAAAACATTAATCATTAGGTCCAATTTTCAAAACTTTAATCAATCAGAATAAGCAAAACGCGCGCGCTTCAGCGCGCGTTCGGTCTCATACAACATAAAATTTCGATAGTAAAAAATCTTATTGATACAGCTTTAAAATTATCAGATAAATCATTTTACAGTTCTAATATAGAATTTATTTTAAAAACTTTATACTTAAATAATTACCCAACAGAATTTGTTCAAACACATATTAATAATAAAATTAAAACAATTACAGGTTCTTTATCCAACCAAAATAATACAACAATAGTTAGAAATTCAAATTTTAAACCAATAGTATACTTACTGATGTAGTATATAAAATTCAATGTTTGAATTGTGAAAAATGTTATGTGGGTCAAACTAGTAGATTACTTGCTAAAAGAATAAAAGAACATCATGACAATTTTAGACAAAATCCTAAAAACCATAAAGTCATAGCAAAACATCAGGTTGAAACTGGACATTTAATTGATTGGGATAATGTTATTGTTTTGCATCATGAACCTAATGAATTTAAAAGATTAATAGCAGAAATATTTTTTATAAAGAAAAACAGCAATAATGGTTTGAATATAATTTCAGATCTTAATAATTATAGTCCAATATATAATATAATTTTGGATTCTCTAATTTAAAAAATTGAAATTCTTTTTTTTTTAATTCTAAATTTATGAATTTTTTTAAATAAAAATTTTTTTATCACAATATATGTTTATAACATTCAACTAATTAGTAATAGTAATAATTCAACTTTCAAAACGATGTATAAGGCGGTCAATAATGTTTAAATTTAGAACTCTTTCAATTTTTAATATTGTCATTAGATTTACATAGAAACTATAGTACCTTTTGTTATGATTCGTTGATACGTCATTGCTAATTTCTATCCTTGTTAAGAATTCTCTTCCTCTCTTTCTCAATTTTCTCTTTGCAAAAATGGAGCAGAAAAGTTGGGGAGTCTCTGACTCTTCAACTAAGCCAAATAAATTATTATAATTTTTAAAAAAAGTATAAATTTAGATGTTTTTTTAACAAGTTTATTTTTTTTTTTAAAGAATTAAACAAAATTTTATGGAAAAAATGAAGCTCCACAAGGTAAATTTTTCAATTTGAAATTTCTAACCTAAAAAAAAAAATTTTTTGGCATTCAAATGATAATTATAATAACTAATATTACTTCATATTTTTAGTGATAAAATAAGGAAGAGGATTCTATAATTATTGACGAACTTTGAAATTTAATTTACGTCCTGAAGAGGAAAACGACTCATGTTTTCGAAACGTTGGCAGAAATAAAGGATTTTTAACATCTAAATCTACTTTTGGTCTGAAGTGTGTCAATTTTTTACCATCTACATGTATTATTTTTATAAAGCTATCCCAGCAAAAAAGAAAGTATTGATACGAATTGAATTGAAAAGACTAAGACAACCTGCAAATCCCGCTTTGCGACAATGACGCATTGGACCTATGTGTCAATGCATGTAAATTCGTGAAGACGGTATTTCAATTTTGAATCTTTCTATACGTAAAAATACAGTGAAAAAGTCTAAAGTCAGCGAATACACTTCAATGCGTCAGCACGCAAACGCTTCAACATTGGTCAATGCGTCTAAATTCTAGAGCGTAAAATACACACTTGAATTCGCCCCATTGCGTCACGGCGAATTTCAGCAAGTGTTGATTTGAACAATTTAATCCGTAACAGGAAAACCAACGTGCAGGGCATATAGAATTTATTGTAAATGTTTAGTAAATTGTCTCGTAGCTCAGTGGCGAGTACTCTGGACTGATACACAAGGGATCGCTGTTTCAAGTCTCGACGCATGCACTTTTTATTACTTTTTTTCTGATTTACCTCGACCACGCATTCATACGAATTCACACGCATTCAATTCGCGCTGTCTCAATTCATCTAAATGCGTCTCAATGCGTTCGAACGAATCAGAAAACGGGATTCACGCGCATTACAAAAATGTTACTTCGCCCCAATCCGTATCAATTCTTTCTTTTTTGGTGGGATTATACAATTAATATTAATGCCTTTAGTGTGATGTGCCTATAAAAAATTTTTTGGTGACCTTTTTTTTTTAGTGATAACATGACAAATTTCTGAGTGTCCCGGTTTTTAGTGCAACCCATCTGATCACCCTAAAAGTACATAACCTTGAAGGACAGTTAAAATATCGTCTTTAGAAACGCCATGTTCAGAGTAAGATTAAGTAGAATATGTTCAGAACATTTTTTTAATACCATTATATCGTCTCATGGTTGAATGAAATACGATTTCTCAATAAACGTGACCAAAAAAACGCATTTATTTCGACAAGCAGCGCGTGCAAGCATGATAATTGCACATACTTAATTCACCGGTCTTCTTGATGGAGGTTCCTCATGCAGGCTTTCTTCAGACTCCTCGACACTAGATTCATTGTCATGAGGGTTGTCAGACATTATCACTTTTTTTCATTAAAAATAAAAAAATAAGCTAGACCACGGCCAGCCCTATCCGACTACAGAGAAAAGTAGTTGTCGCTTACAAGTTCCACTTCACGGGTGAACTAATCCGTCGGGCGGCGCGTCGATCGTCCTGTTCCAGAAAAGCATTGGTCTTATGGAAAAGTCAATAATTAATATTAAATAAAAACATTCCCGATCATTTCAGTGTGCAAAATTAAGACCAACAACTCTTTGATGGGTAATTGATATTTGAAAAATATAAAAGTCATTGAAATCTAAAAGGATTATTGAAAAAACATTGTTTTAAAAGTGCTATATATCGCAGTATTTTCAAAATTTCATATAATGCAAGCAACATTTAAAAACGTTACACAATTTATATTCATAATATTTTGATTTATTCTAATGGCACTTTGATATAAAAATTATCAAAATTATAACTATACATATATTTGATAATAACAATAGGTATATTTAACATGTGGAAGTAGGTATGTGTTTTTCGATGAAATGTTTAATAGGTACTATATATCAAGAATAACATTTATTAATAACAAATATAAAAAATTATTTTATAATAAATTGGAAGTCAGAACCCTATTGACAAAATCAAAATCCTAAGAGAAAACGAAATATAATAATAAAAAACGTAACAAGAAAAAATTATAATACAAAAATATTATAGAAACTTGAATAATGAAATTAGCAAATGTAATAGCATCTTAATATTTTTTTTTGTATAATAAATCAGGAATTAAAAAATTATTAATTTTAATAGTTCAATTTTTAAGAACAAGAAACATTTTTTTGGCTAAATATAACAAGTTATATAGTTGTGCATTTTAGAAAAATATACTGAATTTGTTGATTTTGCGAATATTTACACATTCGCGTAATTCATTATTCCCCCCCCCCCCTCCCCTCATCTTTTTCAACGTATATTTTGTAAAAGAAAGTTTATTTTATTCCTTGATAACAAAATATGATACAATAAGGATGTGTTAGAATTATAGAAATATTTCTACATAAAAATTTTAATTGGCTTGTTATATTAATCGAAAAAACGAAGTTTCCACAAAATAATGTCACTACAGTATGTAGTGACTTAAGTTTTCTTCCTTTCAGCATAAAATCCTATGATATTTCAAATCAGATTTGAACAAATTAGATCAAATGTTCAAACAATTCAATTTTTTTTCATGTTATAAGGCATACAAAGATGAAAGAAACAGTTATGTAAACAAAATCCATAAAATTATAATCCTAATTTTGCATTCTATATATACATATATATGTATTTTGTATTTCTAAAAGATGTTATTTTGTAAATTCTACACTTAATTTACGTAAGTGCTATTAAACTCCGATTTAAAATATCTGCAATGATAAAGAAAATCTTTCAAAATTAATGCTTACTTCACTAATTTCAATAATTTAAATAAATTTCCTCCAAAGACGATCAATTTAATTTTCATGTATTTTTGAATCACAGGAATTTCAACACATATATTCTTTAAAAATAAATTCATCCAAATCTGAAATATTTCTTTCTAAAATATGTACAGTTCACACGAATTTGGAACTTGAGTTATCTGAAATTAATAATTTTGTTAATACGGAGTTTTTTCAATCTAAAAAGATGAATTTTCAACAAAAATTCGTAACGGTTCATATTTAAACCAAAAATATGACACTGCTACTAAAAGAGATGAATTTTACAAACAAAAAGACAAACATTCAACCGAATTGATCAATTTTCTATTAAAAACGACGAATTTTTAACAACAAAAAATGAATTTCTAAACGAATTGATGAATTTCGTAACTAAATGGTTGAATATTATTATAAAAAACGTAACAAGAAAAAATTATAATATAACAATATTATAGAAACTTGAATAATGAAAATAGCAAATGTGGTAGTATCTTAATATTTTTTTAGTATAATAAATTAGGAATTAAACCATTCTAAATTTTAACAATTCAATTTTTAAGAACGAGAAAAATTTTTTTGGCTAAATATAACAAGCCAATTAAAATTTTGGTGTAGAAATATTTCTATAATTCAAACACATAATTATTGTATCATATTTTGTTATCAAGGAATAAAGTAAACTTTCTTTCACAAAATATACGTTGAAAAAGAGCGCGTGGGGGGGTGGGATAAATGAATTACACGAGTAAGTAAATATTCGCAAAATCAACAAATTCAGTATATTTTTCTAAAATGCATAACTAAATAACTTGTTATATTTAGCCAAAGAATTTGTTCTCGTTCTTAAAAATTGAATTATTAAAATTAAGGATTTTTTAATTCCTGATTTATTATACAAAAAAATATTAAGATACTATTACATTTGCTAATTTCATTATTCAAGTTTCTATAATATTTTTGTATTATAAATTTTTTTGTTACGTTCTTTATTATTATATTTCGTTTTCTCTTAGGATCTTTATTTTGTCAATAGGGTTGTGACATCCAATTTATTATAAAATTAATTTATATTTGTTATTAATAAATGTTATTCTTAATTTATAGTACCTATTAAACATTTCATCAAAAAACACATACTTACTTCCACATGTTAAATACCTATTGTTATTATCAAACATATGTAAAGTTATAATTTTGATAATTTTATATCAAAGTGCCATTAGAATAAATCAAAATATTATGAATATAAATTGTTTAACGTTTTTAAATGTTGCTTGCATTATATGAAATTTTGAGAATACTGCGATATATAGCACTTTTAAAACAATGTTTTTCCAATAATCCTTTTAGATTTCAATGACTTTTATATTTTTCAAATTTCAATTACCCATCAAAGAGTTGTTGGTCTTAATTTTGCAAACTGAAATGATCGGGAATGTTTCTATTTAATGTTAATTATTGACTTTTCCATAAAACCAATGCTTTTCTGGAACAGGACGAATGAGGCGCTATCTGCTGGCTAGCGGATGAATTCACCCGTCATGTGGAACCTGTAAGCGACAACGGGTGCTGTACAATAAGTCGGGGAGTTGGATAGGGCTGACCACGGCAATACACGCAGCGAAACGGAGGTTCACGGACGTGGCTGCAGTACAGAGTATCGCTTTTATGCGCATTGCGCAGTTGGAATGCGGAGTGCAGTTTGGCGGTCACTTCGAATTTTGAAATTGTCATTATTCCAGCAATTCGAAGAAATTTATATTCATGTTCACTAATTATGAATATTCATTTATTTTGGATGATATAATTATCACCATTATTCGAGAATGAATTTTGAAATGCTGTCACCACGTGTATTTTAACATGGAATTCACCCTTCAAATGAACTAACAGACATCAGCATTTTCATTCAGGAACAATTGGATTTCAATAGGTAATAGGAAATGAAATCAAACTTAAAATTATTGAAATATTGATAATAATTATTCTGCATGTGAAAACGAACTTTCACATCTGATTTTTGACTCTGTTATATTTTATAAGTCGAGATGACGTCGTTTCGACGTCATTTAAACATCGATTTTCGTATTATGCAAATTCGGAAAATGTTTGTCGATATCACTCAAATTACGATAAATATTTACGCACAAAGTACTTTTTGGAGCATAATAATTGTGGTCGAAATCGACTTAAAATTCCACGATGATTTCGACTCGACGATGGTACGACGGTGACGACGTCGCTTCGACGTCGGATCAACGATCCATTCCTGGCTGGGTGGTCTGACCCCGGACTTGAAAAAATAAAATTTCATGAGGTTTTATGAGGTTATGTCAGAACCCTGACGTGTTGGGGTTTTTTGAACCTCGGATTCGGATTCAGCGACCCAAAAAACAAATAGACAACATGGTCTGACCTCCAGGCCCGGAAGACGATTTTTTTGTGTGGCTGTGTAATTGGACACATTTAAATCTGCACGTGTTATGGAGGTTTTTGTGTTGCAGAAAATCGTTTTTTCTCATTAAGATTATTAAGGCGTTTTTGCACATGACCTTTCTTTAATGCTTCTTACTGTTGGATGGTTTGTAAACTTTTAAAAGATTTCAAGGAAAAAGTTTTTAACCCTTTTTAAAATAAGACAAATTCAATTATAAATTATTTCTAAATAGAAAATTTTCTATTAAAATCTATCGAAAATTTAATTTGCCTCACAGCTACACATTAATCATCAGAAAGATTTTTTCTTTGAAGAAACATTGAGTTCGACAACTTTTCCCTGCTAAAAATTTCGGATTCTGAAATTGGTCCGAATTTATCCGAAATCAATCCGATTCACGATTTTTTTCCGAAATATGTCCGATCTAATCCGAAAACTGTGCGAAAACAGTCAGAAAATTGTCTGAATATGTCCGGACCATAAATTTCGACTCCGGAGAGAGTCCGATTTGATCCGAAATCAGTCCGGAATTCAAAACCTGAAATTATTTTCTTTATACTAAAAATGGGTAAATAGTTCGGTCTAATCCGAAATTTATCCGAACGTAAACTTTCACTCCCGGAAGAGACCGACTTGATCCGAAATTAGTCTGGAACTCAGTACCTGTAATTATTTTTGTTGAAGAAACACCGGAAAATCGTCTGTTTAAATCCGAAATCTGTTCGGTCTAAAACATCAACTCCGAAAATAGTCCGATTCTATCCGAAATTAATCCGCAGGGTTTAGTTGTCATTCGGTGAAATTGAATTGAAAACGGAAAATCGTCCGCTTAAATCCGAAATTCTTCCGATCAAAAACATGTACTCCGGAAACAGTCCGATTCTATCCGAAATCAATCCTCAGGTTCAAGTTGTCATTCGGTGAAATTAAATTGAAAACGGAAAATCGTCTGATTAAATCCGAAATCTGTCCGGTCTAAAACATCAACTCCGGTAATAGTCCGATTCTATCCAAAATTAATCCGCAGGTTTTAGTTGTCATTCGGTGAAATTGAAGTGAAAATGGAAAATCTTCCGCTTAAATCCGAAATTCTTCTGGTCAAAAACATCTACTCCGGAAGGAGTCCGATTCTATTCAAAATTAGTCCGCAGGTTTAAGTTGTAATTTGGTGAAATTCAGGTGAAAACGGAAAATCGTTCGATTTAATCTTAAATCTGTCCGGTTTAAAACATCAACTCCAGAAATAGTCCGATGCTATCCGAAATTAATCCGCAGGTTTTAGTTCCCAGCAAAAAAGAAAGAATTGATTCGGATTGGAGCGAATTAAAATTTTTGTGATGCGCGTGAATCCCGTTTTCTGATTCGTTCGAACGCATTGAGACGCATTTAGATGAATTGAGACAACGCTAATTGAATGCGTGTGAATTCGTCCCTTACGAAAAAGTATGATAGGAAAATCATTATAGGCCTATGATACATTTTCCTATAATGAATTTCCTATAATTTTTTCACGATTAAAGGAATAATTATAGGAAGAATTATAGGAATAATTATAGGAATAATTATAGAAAAATTATAGAAAAAGTATAGAAAAAATTATAGAAAAAATGATAGAAAAATTATTTAAAAAATTATAGGAAAAATCTGCCCGCTGGGCGGGCGCATTCTCTCGTAGCTTGTGTCCTTTGTCTTTTTTTAATGCATAATTTTGGTCGGTTCTTCTTTTTTCGTATCTTGCATAGTTTGACCGCAAAATGAAAATTTGGATTTTTCATTATTTTGTTGTGCGATTAAAATTTGAATTTTGGAATTTTCAAGAAAATTTTAAAAGTAATGACAATCTTGTAGGGTGTTCAAAAATCAAAGTTTTTCTCTTATTCTTTTTGAGACCTACGAACCGCCGTAGATACAATTTCTAAATCTTGAAAAGAAGTGGTCTCAAAGATATTGAAAATGCTCTAACTTTTTGAATTTGCATAAAAAAAAGCTGGCTAACGAACTTGCCCCTCAGTTCTCGACGCGAAAAGAGTGTACCAAAGGCCAATCTAATGGATTCATTTTTTCAAAAGTTATCGTGTAGTACAGATAGACATGCATACGTACATACAGACATACATACAGATCAACACACATTCAGACAGACAGAAACATTCGTAAAAAACTGTTTTTTGCGGATTCAGAAGATCTCAAAACGTGGATATTTGACGAAAACGGAAGAGGGGGGGGGGAGGATTTTACACAAATGTAATACCTTCTCTGATGAGAAATGTTAAAATAGGAAAATAATTATGGACATGAGTAATATTAAAATATTGAGATAATTCATGTAAAAAGTAGAAGAACGTATAAACTAATCATTTATTCTGAACCACTCAAACAAAATTACATAAAAAATTGACATATTCAAAGAAGCAGCCTTGCACTATCGACGGTTAGCACTGGGCACTGTGCACCCATTTTAATTATTGCATTCCAGACAAAGTCCCAAATCACAATCGTTGTTATAAAAGTTTGACACATACGTATGACTAACAGCCGTAGGATTTCCAAATTTTGACGGTTTTGCCATTTTCTCAAAGCACTGGCTACACGGCCCTTTATCTTTAAAGTATCCATTTTTCTGAAAAAGTATGATTATCATAACGAATAAATAAGCTTCTTTTAGGATGAGCAGACTTCCGGAATATCAATCTCATTTGTCTTTCGATGATTCTTCAAATAAGTAACAGGTAAGTACAGACATCGTGCTGTCTATGAAGGTACCATTATCCGTAACACTATTGGATTTCATACACGAAGAACCTATAATAACCGACCGATTTACGAGTACAATAAGACCGTTGCTATTTTTTCAAACACTTGAAAATGCACGCAATAATAAAATAACCTTAAAGTGTAGTTTTCTAAACTGCTACGAGTAAAGCTTTCTTTTTTTTGGTTAAGTAAACTTACTTACGGAATATCAGCATCAGTCTCTTGTAGGTTTTTACTAGCTAAACGAGTATTAAAAAATTAAAAGATTCAAAATGTCGTGTAATTCGAGGATTCTATAAATAACAAGCAGGTAATATATTGTATCTGTCTGGTAAGTACATTGTATCTATATCACACACTATATTCAGGTACCCTTTTTTTTAAGAAACCATAAAATGCATACGATAATATATTAATTGAATCTTGGAAAACGACAAGAAATGGAAGACTCTACAACCTGTTTTAAAAAAGATGAGTTTTCTATTATATACCAAATTATAGTAATTTTTGCTAAAATACATTTTTTTCCCCCCACGTTTGGTTAGGTTGAGGGGGGGGGGGG
>CAKNXH010049016.1:4689-17989 GCA_932178445.1 Andricus quercusramuli
AGGTTTGTGGGTTTACGGGTTTGGGGGTTTGAGGTTTCGTGGGTTTGAGGTTTGTCGGTTTGAGGTATCATTTTTGTGGGGTTGAGGTTTGAAGTTTTTGCGTTTGAGGTTTGTGGGTTTGAGGTATAATTTTTGTTGGATTGAGGTTTGAGGTTTTTGCGTTTGAGGTTTGTGGGTTTGAGTATTGTGGGTTTACGGGTTTGGGGGTTTGAGGTTCGTGTGCTTGAGGTTTGTAAGTTTGAGGTTTGTGTGTGAAGATATTACCGATTTCATAGTTTTAAATATTTCGAAATTTCGGGGTTCCGCTACCTTGGCAATTTCATATTTTTTTAGGTTCGTTTTTTGCAAAAAACTAAAAAAGTAGCAGTGCTGCATGAAATTATAATTCGTTACGAGTATTAAAAAAAAATTGTTGAAATTTTAAATATTCTGTTACAATTATTGTTTTTCAATGAAAAATCACTTCAAATTTTTCCAGGAATCTTTAGAAAATTTTTGTATTATCTTGCAAACCTTAAATATCCTTAGAACACTTCCAAATTTTATTTCGAAATCTTCGAAAGTCTCGTTTTCTTATTTTTAAAAAATCTTTCCAAATTTTAAAATATTTTCTACATTCTTTTCAAAAAATTTGTAAACTTTCTTTGTTCGAAATCGTCAAAAATCTACATTTTGATTCCATTTTTTCTTCAACTTTTCCAATTTGCAATTATTCTTGAAATTTGTTCAATACTTCTAAATTTCTCTTAACGTTACTCGAATTTTTTGTAAAAGTCTGAAATCTTGCAAAATTAAGAAACTTCACTCTAAAATCTTCTACATACTTCTTCGACATTTCAGAAAATCATTTGAAATATTTTGGAATCTGCTTCGATTTTCTCTTAAAATTCATTTTTCAAAATGAAAAATCATTTGAAATTACCCCAGGAATCTCAAAAAATATTTTTTTATTCACTTGAAACATTTAAAAAGTCTTCGAAAATCTTTAAGTTTTCATAAAAAATTGTTCGTAAATCCGTCAAAATTAAAAAGCGGTGTTTAAGAATTCAATTCTTTGCTTAGAAATTTAAATATGTTGTCGAATATTAAAGTATTCTGTTAAAAATTCGCCTCTTATAGTAGAAAATTCATCTTTTAGCCAGAACATTAATCTTCTCAGTTACGAATTCATCTTTTCAGTTGTAAATTCATTACACACAGTCCCATCTTGATAAACATATTCCTCGCCCAACCAAGTAAAAAAAATGTAAAAGTCTTAAGAAATAATAAAATGAAGTCATTATTTAGTAATGAACAAATATTTATTTCTTTTGAAGGTACATTCGCTTCAAATCAAAAAAGGAAAGTCAAAGAAACTATTTTTGAATTTAAAGCTTCCGATGCGTCTGAATATTGTTTATTGAATGAAACATCGAGAATTTGGAGGCTCGGTACAATACAATAACCGGCCCATTTCATCCTTCTCACAGCAAGTGCCCTTGGCTTTTTGTCCTCTCACCGAATCACTGCAAGTATGGGAATGGGGCTCACACGTTTCGTCTGCACATCCACTATAAATTAGTGCCAGTACAACAAGTATGATTGTAATTGACTTCAAAGACAGCATTTTCGTAGTCTAGAAAAAAAAAACTCATCAGAGTACAGTAAAGAACATCCTCAAACACCACAGTAAATTTCATGCATAGTTGATCAATTTTATCCCACAATTCCAAGTCATGACAGTCTACATGCAAACTGAAATTTAAAAACTAAGCTTTCAAAGAAATTTCCTACATCTTATTTAATAAACCAGCTATTAGTTCGATCTCGAGTGTTTCCACTTTGTTTGTATTTATAATTATAGGGTGCTCAATTCACGAGCACTTTGCTTCCCGTAAGCAAATGTATTTACTTCCTCATAGAGGAAGCATTCGTTTTTTTTTTTCAAAATCAGAGAAATAAAATTTTGTATTCCAAATGATAATTTTTCGAGCTGGAAAAGGAAAAGGAAGAGTTCTGTCGCACCCTATCCCTTTCCCAGCTTTATGATTTCTTTACAAAAATTGTCAGAATTATTCTGCTTGAAAATTTATTATGAAAAAGTCTTTTCTATTCATGCGTCACCTTCGAATTATGTCGAATTGAGGAATCTTTTCCGTTCTTACATAATTTCGAATAATGTTATTAAAAAAGGTTTTACTAAGAAAAATCGTGTTTTCAAGTATAAGGCATTACCATAGCTTTCCTACTCTTCAATGAAATGTGTCAATGATATGGGCCAATCAACACAACTTTTCTATTCTCGAATCAACTTAAAATTATGAGATTGAGCAATTTTTTACTATAAAAATCAATTTTAAAATATATAAATTACCTGAAGTTCCCTACTCTTTAATAAAATGTATTAATATTGTAGGTCAATCGATTCGTCTCGAACCAATGAATCCTTTATATTCTTGCATCAACTTTGAATTATGTTGAAAAAAAAGTTTTACTAAAAAAAAAAGTATTTTGATCCACCAATCTAATAAAATAATGTCTATTTGTGGACTGATATAGGCTCGAAATGAGAATCATCTGGCAACAACAAAATCAACTCAAGGAATTCACAGAATCCAATGAATTCGCGAAATTCATGGAATTCATGGAATTAATGAAATTCACGGAATTCACGGTATTCACGGATTTCACGGAATTGAAGGAATCCGAGGAATTCATGAAATTGACGGAATACATGGAATTGAAGGAATTTGCAGAATTTATGGAATTCAAGGAATTCATGGAATTGAAGGGGTTCAAGGAATATGAAGAATTCATGGATTTCATAGAATTCACAAAATTCAAGAAATTCACGGAATTCACCATATTCACGGAATCCATGGAATTCACGGAATTGAGAGAAGTCCCGGAATATATGGAACACACAGAGTTCACGGAATTCGCGGTATTCACAATATTCGCAGAATTCACCAAATTTGCGGACTATATACCCATCCAAACACCACTATTTTCCAACCGATCGAACCAGGCCAACCCCGAAAGGGAAATGACTTAATGTTATAATAATAATAATAATAAGAGATTTCAGGAATTAATGGAATCTGCGGAGTTCGCGGAATCCATCGATTTGAGGAAATCACGAAATGTGTAAAATTAAAAAAATTCAGGGAATTTAAGGAAATCACGGAATTCATGGAATTCATGAGATTCATAGAATTCTTGGAATTCAAGGAATTCAAGGAATTCATAGAATTCAAAGAATTCATGGAACTCAAGAAATTCATGGAACTCAAGGAATTCATGGGATTCCAGGAATTCATGGGATTCCAGGAATTCATGGAATTCAAGGCATTCAGAGAATCAGAGGAATTTACCAAATTTACGGAATTCGTGGAATTCGAGGAATTGAAGAAATTCATGGAATTCATGGTATTTATGGAATTCATGGTATTCATGGAATTCGAAAGATTCATGCAATTCGAGGAATTCATGAAATTCGAGGAATTCATGGAATTCGAGGAATTCATGGAATTCGAGGAATTCATGGAATTCGAGGAATTCATGGAATTCAAGGAATTCATGGAATTCAAGGAATTCATGGAATTCAAGGAATTCATGGAATTCGAAGAATTCATGGGATTCATGGTATCTATGGAATTCATGGTATTCATGAAATTCAAGGAATTCATGCAAGTCAAGGAATTCATTGAATTCAAGGAATTCAAGGAATTTATGTAATTCAAGGAATTCATGAAATTCGAAGAATTCATGGGTTTCACGGTATTTATGGAATTCAAGGAATTCATGGAATTCAAGGAATTCATGGCATTCTTGGAATTCTTGGAATTCAAGGAATTCATAGAATTCAAAGAATTCATGGAACTCAAGGAATTCATGGAACTCAAGGAATTCATGGAACTCAAGGAATTCATGGAACTCAAGGAATTCATGGGATTCCAGGAATTCAGAGAATCAGAGGAATTGACAAAATTTACGGAATTCGTGGAATTCGAGGAATTCAAGAAATTCATGGAATTCATGGTATTTATGGAATTCATGGTATTCATGCAATTCAAGAGATTCATGCAATTCGAGGAATTCATGAAATTCGAAGAATTCATGCAATTCGAGGAATTCATGGAATTCGAGGAATTCATGGAATTCACTGTATTTATGGAATTCATGGTATTCATGGAACTCAAGGAATTCATGCAATTCAAGGAATTCATTAAATTCAAGGAATTCATTGAATTCAAGGAATTCATGGAATTCATGGAATTCGATAATATAAAGAATTACTGACCTTCCTGTTTCACCGACTGATGTTAACATGACTCCCTACCTTATCGACATATAGTAAATTGACGATATAAAAACGTTATATAAACGTTATATAATTGAATGTGGGATGTGAGTTGTATCATAAAAGTTTATTTATATTTGAAAAACCCCTAGTCCAACAACATAATTTTAAAAATGTTTCTGATGTTGTGAAATAATCATTTCAATTCAATCTATGAGAATATATTGTACATATTTCTCAAGTTTTTATGGAATGAGTTTATATGGTTTATATTCATTTAAATTTTGATAAAAATATCAAGGAAACATTGTTTGAATGTTTCAATGAAAGTAATTGTTCATTGATTTTTATGTTAGGAGATAATTCAAAAGAGTTAAAGCAAAAAATTCAATATGGCGTAGTTTCAAGAATATACATTCCTTTAAAAAATTCTTTGGGCACAGAATTTATCTTATATAGCCTTATTTATCTTATATATAATATATTATATATTATATTATTATTTTCACCAATATGTATGTAAAGTAAAAATTATTTGGATGTTTCCTTGAATATAATCGTTAAATTATTCTTGTTCTGTTAACTAATTAATTAATTACTATCTGATTCATTGTTTCATAACATTGAATAACATAGGTTGAATTTTCATTTGTTTCAATTGATATCATAAATTGATTATTCACTTTGAGCTTATGCAATTTAATATTGGTTATAATTTGTATAATAAATGTTCATTTATATTTAAGATACCTCTATTTCAATTATATAATTCTTGTCAATGTTCGTGACGTTGTGAAATGAGTATCTGAATTAAGATTTCGAAATTATACGTAAATATGTTTTAATTTTTTCTGAAATTAGTTTAAAATTTTATTAATAATTCGAACTTTCATAAAAATATGAAGTGAAAACTATTTGAATGTTTCAGTGGAAATAATTGTTCATTGACTTTTATATTTTAAAATGGAAAAATGGAAAGAAATAAAACATTCTCTAAACTGCATTCTTTCGACTGTTTTTTTCCGATTTAAATTCGACGTATGCTTCCATATTTTTCATTACAATTTGAGGACAAATGAATATTCTATTATTTATATTATAAAAAGTGAGTGGAATTTTTGTGAAGGCATCACTTTGGCAGTAAATGGATAGAAATGTGTTTGGACGTCGTTTTCAAAAAGACTTTGCAAATTCAAAACGATTGAGACGGAAATTCTCATTCAGAAAATTGTATAATTATCTAAACTATCAACATTTTGAATGCCATAATAATAAATTTGGAAATTTTGAACAACAATGTATTAAAATCCGTGAAAAATAAATTTTATGTCTTCAAATGCTTCAAATAATTATTCAATTTCGAAAGCTTTGCGTCTATTGTTGGTAGATTTTTAAATGATCAAAATTGAATACTTTGTACTTAGAATTAGCTTGGTTTGTTAGCCTTAAATCTGAGCTGTGTACTTTCGATAACTTACAGAATTTTTCCGATCGAAAATCGATGTCTGATAAAACACAGCTCGCGATTATTCGGTGTTTTGTTGATAAAAATTTTTGGAATTTGTATGGTGTATTCTTAATACATGGGCGATGACCAAAAGTAACGCAATTTGTACGAAGAAGTAATGTTTATTGTTGTTAAATAAAAAAGTATAAATTCAAATAAAAAATACTTTAATAAAAAACATTATACAAAATTTGTTTAATGAACGGAAATTTAAAAAAAAACACACCCTTTTGTTTAATTTCAAAAACTCCCAGCTTTTTGTTCTTTCAAATATATAAAATAAAACATATTTTAAAAACGTCTTTTTATCAGAAAGTTAAGAAATAACTTGATAAAACAATTTAATAACCTTGTGAATGATCATGAGAAAACTCCCGTGAATATCATTTCAGAAGCGAAATTTATGAAAAAAATGTTTAAATTGATGAAAAATTAGAAGGAAAATAAGAGAAGAAAACAATTATTTTACATTCTTAAATGCATTAGAGAATATTTGATTATGCAAAAAAAAGAAACTACCCAGCAAAATTTTTCCAAATGTTTCCAAAAACAGAAGGGCCGGGCATAGTTCAATTTCAACATTTGAAATTAAACTCGATAGTTTGTTCTTTCATTAATGTATAATTAAATATGTTTCAATCTCAAAGGATTTGAATGTCAGTGTTTCATGGCTTCAAACTCTGGTGTGAAGTCACCCGACTTCAAAACCGAAGAAAATACATAGTCAGTTTGACAAAAACATTCCAAATAATTAATCGTTAAAGTTTTTGAAATAAGTGTTTATTTTTTAGAGTCAAGATTAGTTAGTTTGTTAAGTTAGAGCTAGTTCCGATAATTTGCCAGATAATTTGCCAAAAATAACTGATTTTTTCGCGAAGGTCTCTAATTTTAACGTTGTTGGGACTTGAGTAGTAAAAGCGAAAAATTAATTAGGATAAATTCTGCAATCATATAGGAAATAAATAATTTAGTAATAAATCTCTCTCATTAGCCATTGCATTTGTGTTTAGGAAACAAGAGACTGATTATAATCCTAATAATTAATCCCATATAATATATTCAATGAAATGAATTTCTTACGATTCATTTGCAGTCATTGTTTCCAGATTACAATGACCTCTCAAGAAAATTCCTCAACGTACGGTCTATATGAACTATTTCGGTGCCTAGTAGTGCTCGGTAGTACAGTCGGATGTTTGAGTTGATGTGACATTATTTTTTATCTTGGAATTTGGTGATACAAAAGTGGTTACTGTCTTATAAGTGATTTTTCTTTACCCTGTGGTGAGATTATTGAGTGGTGTCGAAGGCATTTACATTGTCGCATTTTTCATATAGGTATGAAATATGGATAAGGAATATATCTCTGGTTTTTCTCTAAAGTGAAAATATTATTGGAAATGTTTTTAGTGCAATTCACTTCAATTAATTTATGGTAAGATTATAAATTATGTTAAAAGTTTAAACTAAATTTTTAAAGTTGTATAAAAGTTTGAGTGGAATAGTGACTCATGCTTCTTATCGCTTGATTGAAAATTGCGATAAATACCTAGTAAGCAATAGCAAATGTGATTAAACTCCCAAAATAAATAACATTGGACGATACTGCTAAGTTCAAGCTGGATTAACTATATTAAGTCATAATATCATACGTATCGTGATGTCGAAATTGGAAAATAAAGGCTCCGGTAATAAAGACCTACTAACTGTAAATGTGGATGTGTGTGAATACGGCAAGTGTAAAAAACCTTTGGGATTGGATTCTGTGAAATTTCTGAATTGTCCAGCTAAATATCATCCCCATTGTGCCTCTAAGCTCATTAAGAAAGTTGACGGCTCGTTCGCTCGTTGTTGTGGATCTCGTTCTAGCTCTCCGTCAGAAAATCAAAATAATGACTCTGTAAATATGACTGAACAAAATATGGATCGATTCAAAGAAATCATGGAACAAATTGTCTCTTTGGCGCTCAGCAATCACAGGACGGAAATGAAAAATGATTTCATAGCAGTACAATCTTCTGTGAATAATCTAACAAAAAAGATAGATACACTATCTACTGAAGTTAAACAATTCGACAAAAGAATGAGTGATGTTGAAACTAATAATATTGAGCAATCAATCCAAACAACAAAACCCCCTGACATGGACGAACTTTTAAAGCATTGCATTGGAGCAAGCACAAAGGAATTAAGCCAGAGATCAACACGTAACAAAAATCTTTTAATTTTTGGTTTATCTGAATCTAACGACCCTAACACTTCACCAATAAACTCTGATGAAACCAAAATTAATGAACTTTTTCATACTATTATTCCTGCATCATCAATAACCTTCACCCGAATCTTCCGAATAGGAAGAAAATCTAGTGAAATAACACGTCCTGTGAAAATAATTTTCCAGTCGGAACAAACAGTCAAGGAAGTGTTAACAGCATTCATCAAGATGAAAATAGGAACCGAGCCACCGTCCATAATCAAAAGCTTACAAATGTCATCGGACCGTACCCCAATGCAACAAAAGCAATACCAGGATCTGAAGGTGATCCTTCAGGATCGAATTCAACGAGGAGAAATAGATCTTCAGATTATATTCAGAGACGGTACTCCGGAAATAGTCAAGAAACTGAAACCGACATAAACAGTATCCTAGGAAACCATAGTCTAAATATATACTATCAAAATACTCGTGGCATAAATGCTAAATTTAAATGCCTAATTACAGCAAACAATTTATATGAATTTGATATGATAATGTTAACTGAGACTTGGCTAAAATCATATGTTTTCACATCTGAGTTTCTCTCTTCTGACAGATTCAATACATACAGAGATGATCGTGTCGACAGACCCGGGGGAGGGGTATTAATTGCACTTAATAACAATTTCGCAAGTATTAAATTAGATCTAAAATCAATTATTCAGAATACACCTCAAATCAATATTGTGGGTGTGAAATATTATATTGCTGCTGCTGTATTTATAATACTAATAATGTATGTTCCAGCTGGTCTAGCAGTTAATGATTTTGATCATTTCATAAACTCTCTTGCCTCCTGTCGTGACATCTGGGGACATAGGCTCCTATTACTTGGGGATTTTAACGTTGCAAACTTCAAAAGATTCTGTTGTGATGGAATATTTGTTAATAAGGGAAATCTTTTGTCTCTTTAATGCAACATATTTGAATTACGACAATTTAATAATGTAAATAACTGCAATAACAGGTACTTAGACCTGATTTTCTCTAACTTACAATGTATAGATGTAAATAGATGCCTTTCCCCAATTTTTCCAGAGGACCTGTATCATCCTGCAGTTAATTTTAAAATTGAGCTGCTCTCTAATGAATCTTACACAAATATTGTAAGAAATAATGAAGCACCAAGATATAACTACAAGCGTTGTAACTTTGCATCATTATATATCGATTTATTTGATGTTGATTGGACAGTACTTTCAAACTATGAGGATATCGACGAGACTTGCTTGCAGTTTTATGATATCCTATACAATGAATTTGATAAATCCATCCCAATTTATGATATGAACATTATGAATGATATGTTTCCTCCCTGGTATACGAGTGAAATTATTAATAATATTAAATTAAAGATTAAATATAAAAACAAATATCGAAACTCAAAACTACAGTACTATCTTCAGCAGTATGAGAAAATTAGAAAAGCAACAAAAATTTCAATAAAAACAGCATTCTAGAATTCCTGGAATTCTGAGTTATAACAATGCTATATATACCTCTCCTGATCAAATTGTCAATATATTCGCTGTATACTTTGAGAGTGTTTATATAAGTGCAAATAATACAACTGATAAGCCAAACTTACAAATTAAACATAAATTAATGGGTGATTTTTCATTGATCTCTGAAAATGATGTATTAACGGCGATAAAAAAAAAGTTCCAACTAAACATACTTCAGGAGTAGACTCTGTTCCTTCTTCACTAATTAAAAAATTTTCTAGTATTTTTGTCACACCGCTTACAATAATCTTTAACATTGCGCTAAAATCTGGAATTTTTCCAAGCATATGGAAAGCTACAAAAATATGTCCTATCCTGAAAAGTGGAGATGCTTCTAATGTAAAAAACTACAGACCCATATCAATTATTAATAACTTCTCTAAAATCTTCGAAAAGTGCATATATAGAATAATCTTCAATGCGATTCAAAGTAACTTGTCTAATTATCAACATGGATTTTTACGGCGCAGGTCAGTTGCTACCAATCTGTTGTTATTTACTCAGCACGTAAATGTTCTTCTTGATACTTAGGGACAGGTTGACGTAGTATATATTGACTTAGCAAAAGCATTTGATAGACTTAATCACAAAATATTAAATAATGAAATTTATGACATCGATTTGCCACACTCTGTAAAAAGTTTATTAAGATCATATCTGTCTGAACGAGAAAATGAAGTAGTATATAATGGTCACTCTTCCAGCAATTTTCGGCCTACATCAGGAGTTCCCCAAGGCTCAAATCTTGGCCCTTTATTGTTTATTATATTTGTGAATGATATCTTCTTGGGATTATTGTGTTATTACTTGATCTATCCTGATGATATTAAATTATACTATCCTGTATCTAGCATCAATTCCTGTGATATTCTACAGGCTGACCTGGAAAAATTAAATAAATGGTGTAATGATAACATGCTTCCTATTAATTCAGAAAAATGTAGGGTTGTTTCATTCACAAGAAAGAATGCTACGCTGATTTACCAATACTCAATTGATGGAGTAGATTCAGTGAGGGTTGACACAATAAAAGACCTTGGGGTGCTCTTTGATAGTCGTCTTACTTTCAACTCACATATGGATTATATTGTTACTGCTGCTAACAAAAAGTTAGGTTTTCTTATGCGTACATGTAAAGATTTTAAAACTACAGCGCCAGCAATGTTACTATTTAAACTGCTTGTGAGAACCAAACTTGAATTTGCATCTGTTGTCTGGGCACCTAGTTTTGAGGCATGGTCGTTGAAAGACAGGCGAACTTTCTCGGATGTATTATTTTTATTGAAGATCGTTCGAGGTATATATGATTCTCCAACGCTTCTAGAAATGATACCCTTTAATGTTCCGAACTATTCAACAGACAAAGTGAATTTTTATATGTTAATAGTAAAATGAGTCGTCGCTCACCACTATTTAGAATGTATAATCATATCAATTGTATGTTGAAATTAGATAACAATCGAAACCTTGATATGTTCTTCATTTCTCTTTCCGAGTTTACAGATGCAACTCATGATTATATCTTCAACTCCAGTAATGAAAATCATTAAAATTAGTTTAGGTATTTAAAAGTATTTATCAAAATACCACGGCTCGATGTATATATGGTCACTTGGCAACTATTTAGTTTAAGAAGTTTTGTAACCCTGTAACTGGTCTAATCGACTGTTGGGTTTTTGTATTTTCAAATAAATAAACACTATTCTTCGATTCAAATTTGTCTTTAATTGCAGTCTCACGTAATCCCACTTTTTATCTCACCAAATCCTGTATGTTTGCTATTCTGAAAGAGTAGTCCTTTCACTTCTAATTTTGTCATCCTTTCTACATTTTCGTTTCTAGGAATAAAAACTTTTTAAAAATGGATATTAGATGAAGTATTAAATGTAGGAAATAATTCCATAATTTTTCCTGTATTAATGGCAATATTTCATTGCCTATAATATTCTTTTCTTGAATTCCTCATTCACACTGAAGAAAACCTTTTCTTCTGACTAGGCATTCGACAAGCAGTATCATCCAGACATACATTGACACATAAATCAAGCAAACAAAAATATTTAGCAATATTTTTTTATATATTTATCATTATATACAAAATATAATACCGAAGAATTACTTATTAAATAATTTGATAATTTTAAAGTCATTTTATATTGCGCGTGGATTTCTTTATGGATGTAAACAATCTTCTTACAATTTTCAATTATTCATGGCAACTTCTACGACGTATCTGTCGCAAAATGGATCCTCAACACCATATTTAGCAAGTGGCAGATGATTCAATTTATAAATATTCACAAAAGGCGATATTCTACTAAAAGTTTCCAGATTTACGAAAATACCGTTGACATACAAATCAAGTTTGTCACTAGAGTTACGCATTTTAGCAGCCTCAGCAGCATTATTCAATAGTTTGTTAGGAAAGAATCTGTTTCCGATGAGACTGAGTGCCCGGAGTTGAGTTGCGTTTCTCAAAACGCAGCATAACAATTCCTCTTGTATATCTCTCGCCCCATGTAAATCTAATACAACCAAACTTGTCAATTTCTCCAGTGGTGGGTTTCTTATTTTTGGCAATCCACCTATATTTAAATAAGTCAGCTTGTCCAAATTACATATACTGGAGATTCCAGCATCCGTTATCTTATTACAATCTGAAAATACCAATTCAATTCAAAATGAATATTTGTGATTACTATAATGAGAGTGTTAAAAAGGCAGAAATTAATGTTGATGGCCTCATTATTTACTCACTTCCTAAGTTCAAGTATGTCAGTTTCGTGCAATGTTTGCTGATTACTTCTAGAAATGCATTGGAAATGAAGCGGCGACTGCTAACATCCAATTTTTCAAGATTTATGAAAGCAGGCATTGTTGACAATAATACATATTGGTCTTGAGGAGAAACAAATTTCAGCTTCAAATTTTTTAGTGTGTCGGCTTGTGAAGATAAGGCTTCCAATATTCCATCTATTTTGCATCTTTCCAGGCAAAATGTCTGTAGCTTTTTGAATTTTTTAAGAATCTACAATAAGGAAATTGTAATTGCACTTCACGAAGAACCGGCTCGAAGGACAACAGAAATAATTTTTTTTAATGAGAAAAGATACTAACCATTGGCAATATATTTTGATCAGAATCCTTTATTACTTTTATTAAAAAAATCTCCTGAATTATCTCGAATGGTAATTCAAGTAGACAGATACCACTCCAGTCTTTAAAAATGTCATGTAAATATAAGGTTTTCAGCTGTTTCATTTCCTTTAAAACTCTGGCAAAATGCTCTTCCTTGAAGCAAGTAGTTGGCGATATCAGATGAAAACGTGTAATATTTTTACCGTGTGATATTAACCACGAAAGAATTACTGGGTAATATGTCTCAACTTCACTTCGTGTGTCACGGTAATGTTGAAACAATTGGAGTTCCCGAATGTTGGGAAGCAAGTTGCAAATTTTACTAAATTTCTTTACATCTATACAAATCCTGGTTAAGTACCTTCCAGAGAGTCTTATGAGTTTATCAAAATCGATGCTTCTAATCGATAGTTGCTCGTGTGGCCCGTTTTCGTCTAGTCCCCAAGTTTTGGCTGAGAAATCGAAGGATTTAAAATTATTCCACGATCTTTGACTCAACTTTTGCCATCTTTTACACACTGTAAGATATAAAGCTGAAGATCAATAATAATAATATTGTATTCCAAAAATAAAATAAAATGATTTTAAATCAACTATATTATAATGTCAGA
>CAKNXH010049018.1:2887-17090 GCA_932178445.1 Andricus quercusramuli
ATTCTCCTGCCAGGGCTACGTCACCTCCTGAGGAGCCTCGTCTTCATGCTAGGTCTAAGTCTGCTCCTGCCAGATCCATTGCTCCTCCTACAAATAAGGCTTCTTTCTGCTGACGTGAATGAACGTGGACTTGAACAGCTAACGTTTATTTGATCAAAAAATTCATTAAAATAATGAGCAGTCTGTACGACGCAGGTAGGGTGTCCCTTCGCGCGCCAGAGGGCCTTGCATCCCCGGCCGACATGAATTGCGGTGTTCTTAAAGGTGAGCTTCTTAGCATTGTATTTCTTGTTTTGAAAATCAACGATCTGGAAGACTTCCTTCTGAGCCGAGGCTTGAGCCTACGTAGATGATATCGCGGTGCTTGCAGAGTCTCGTGTTGATCTGCAGAGAAAAATTAATAATCTCGCTCAGTATGGTAAATTCAATAATCTGGAGGTCAGTAGATCTATGACGAAGACAAAGGACTCTCATAAGGGGACCAATCCTTCAATTCCGAATTTCACTTGAGACGGAATCCAGTTGGAGATGTTTGCGGAATACGATTACGTAGGTAAGTTATTTGGGAGTTCAGACACTTTCCCTCTGGCCAATATCAAAGGGGTAGCTGCTGCCAAGATTGCTGTAGAATCGATTTTACAGGTCCTCCGAGCCTCCAGGTCGGAATCTTGGCGCACCAAACAAACCTCGTACCAGAGCCTTGTCTCAAATGTTCTCTTCTAGTTCATAAAAATCTGGGGGTTGAGATATTGTGAAGAGGTGGAGATAATTCATACAAACCTTTTTCAAGGGAGTTTTAAGATTCCCTAAAAATGCCCCTAAACTGGTTGTGTAGTGGAGGGTTTGTGGCCTGGAGTAGACTTGCTAAGCCTGCAGTCCGACAAAGAGGTCTTGCGGAAACTTCTTCACTACAAGTGCTACATCTACTTTGGAAAAGTCCAATACGTCAATTGAACCGTAGATGTGGGATTTCCTTTAAATTTGTCAGACTGCTTGCTCAGCCTCGTCTTATAGAATCTGTTAGAGGTAGATTCTTCAGAGCAGATCTCAGTCTTGGATTTCTGAAGGGGCTGCTCTGCTGTAACCAGAGAGTATAAGAGAACCTATTTCATCTGTTAGCGGAGTGCCCGAAGTATAAAGACCTAAAATTGAATTGCTTTCGGTCATCAGTAGATCTAACAGCCTCTGGTACGTTCTGGATCGCAATGCTAAATTCGCCCAATAAAGCGGAACTGTGCCTTGTCGCTAGATACCTGTTCGGGATGATAAACTCAAATTCTTCATCATGTCTCCCTAGCGTTCAGTTAGTTAATTAAATTAGTCAGCTTATAATTTGGAACAATTTAGACAGGTCTTAGACCTAAGCAAAAATCGCAGCTGTACTTATGGATGGCTATCATGTAAAATATGCTGTTGTCTGGTCAATAAATTATAATTATAATGCCACTCGCGCTAGCCTTACAGATAATCTTCGACGATATTTCATGACAATTTTAATATCAATTTAAGAGAATTTGGTAATTACATTTTTTTCCTCAAAGCTGACTAATTAAATGTAAATATCTCAGAAGGAGAAGCTAATCTATAAGATAACACATATAGGATATATATATATATATATATATATATATATGTGTGTGTGTGTGTGTGTGTGTGTGTGTAATAAAGTACTAGAATTATAATAATAATATATTAATCAGTCTTTCCTTAACTTGGAAATAATGAAGAGCTGTTACACTGTGGTCTTCACCTTCTCAATCATCCTTAATTCTATTGGTGAATATAATATTATCATATTGTATATACATACAAAGTAATTTAAGAAAAAAAACATTTTCAGTATTACCGCAAATAAGCATTCGTCCGGAAAATTGGCATTCCGTGCCAACTTATATTTTTTTCCAAACTCTATATTGAAAATATCATACAGGTTTTACATTAGTGCTTTTATCTGGAAATTAGAATTTAAAAAAACAATTTTAATATAATATCACCATGTTTCGGAGAATACTTCGAAAAAATTCAATTGTTGGCTGTGTTAGATTCTTCACTGGAAATACCAATATAGATTTAATAAAATATTAATAATTTTGGAGCAATTTAAGGTTACGTTGAGATGTGTAACTGGAAATCGGTTATTTGAAACAAAAAACATCAGGTTCAAAAGAAGATTTATAATCTTGAAGAATTCTTGTTATCTTATGTCAGTTTTTTTGCCCAGAATTGCTATTGTCAACAAAAAATCATTATGTTTCAAAGAATTTAAGAATTTAATTGAATTTTTCCTTAATTAACTCAGAGCCTAATCCTGTATTAAATTAAGTCTGTATTCAAAGCTAGAAATTTATTTTATTAATTTATTTTTATATACACTCACCTTACAATATTGTTCCAATTTGTTCATAAAATAAAAACGTACTTCAAACAAATTTAAATCCTTACTTACTTTTTGCAGAGTTATGTTTGCAGTTTGATTGCTTACCAAATGGCGACCCTATTCCTGGTGTTCCTCGTGACCGACCTTCTGATTCCTTATCACATTTATTTTCTGGGAAAAATCATTCACCTGAGAAGTCTCTTCTTCCTGCCGAGTCTCCTCTTGGTGCCAGATCCAGGTCTCCAAATGCCGAGCTTCTTCTTCGTGCCAGGACCAGGTCTCCTCCTGCCTTCTCTAATCTCCGTGCCAGATCCAGGTCTCCGAATGCTGATCTTCGTCTTCGTGCTAAGTCCAGGTCTCCTTCTGCCGAGCTTCTTCTTCGTGGCCGGTCAAGGTCTCCTCCTGCCAGGTCGATGGCTTCTTCCATGAGGCTTCCTTCTGGTGACAAAAATGGATATGGACTTGAGCAACTAACATTTATCCGGCTCATTCCCATGAAGAATTCTCAGCGGATATTCGAACTTCGAAGATACACTTTCCCTGCCGATCAATCAATTGTAATTCTCACAGGTCCAATGCCAACCCAAGAACAAATTGTATTATCAACATTCGACGGTGATGCCTTTGCAATATTAGAGAGTCGTGACACTCTTGCTGGAATCTATATATTCCAAAGAGGTAATAAAAAAAGGGCAAAAATAAACATGGCAAGCAGGAAGATCACCAGATTGACCCGAGAAGAAGTCACTGACACTCCAGTAGGTGCCGGCCGCTCAATTTCAGGGTGTTTTGTAGTGCGAAATATAAACCGAAATCCTGTCCACTATTAATTTGAAAGAAATGTGAAACTAAAATATAGGTTTTGCAATCCAAAGTCGCATCAAAATGATTCATGCAACTTGAATTTATGACAGCCCAGTACATTTCTCAAATTTTTTTCGCACTTTCGGGGTAGCCAATCCATTTTTTTACAATACCCAACCCTGAGGAGATACGCGAGGAGACACGTGCCTTTATAAGTTGAATAGCAGAATAGTAACACTCAAACTGTCACTGATAATATTCTGTAGCAATGATAGCACTAGATTCCTAAGTTTGGTACCTCGATGTTAAACTTTTCAATCAGGGGTTAGCAGTCTGAGCTCTTCAATCTTGTTTTGTGTTGGCACCTAACGCTGCTACTAGTACGTGGGGGCTACCGACCAAAACAAAATGAGGTTGGAGAGTTTGGACGGCTATCCCCAGTTAGGAGTGTGTAGCATGGGGGTACCATGTTGATCGATCACGGATAATTATTCCGATTGATGTGTTTTCACTATTCCTTCCAATAACAGTTCTAACCACAAAGGAATAGTAAGGAGTGGTGTCACCATATGCATTTGGAGAGCAGAGATGGGACAAGCAACCTCCACGAGATCGCTATTGTTTGCCAACCCAGTGAAAAGAAATTAATTTGGGCGAATTAACAGTTTTCAATTCGCCTGAATTCCGCTTTTTGATTCGTTCAAAGGAACTGAGCCAGCGTGAATTGAATGCGCTTCAATTCGCTTTAATTCGTGGTGAAGGCAATGAGCTACCGGTCTCATTGATATTTATTTACAACGGATCCTTTATGGCCAGCACGTTGGTTATACCTTACGAATTCGATTGAACAGGCGTTTACCTGTATTCGCACTGACAAATTCGAGCGAATTGTAGTTCGACTTTAAATCTCGCGAATTAAAATGAATTGGCTGACACTGAAATTAATTCGTACTGACACATTCAAATGAATTAGGTTGCCTGAAAAATTTTCGCTGAATTCATGCAAGCAGCAGATTCGAAGATTTAATTACTTTTCTAAATTTACAAGAATTCATGACCTGCTTCAATTCCAGATTGCCGCAAAACGAGATTCACGGTGGCTCTGGCGAATTCATCTCAATTCGCCTCAATTAGTTTCTTTTCACTGGGTAAGCATGCAAAACAAACGCTTCCTTGTACATGCACCTTCTTAAGTTCAGTCCAACATATTTTCGTTTATTCATTCAGTAGGCAACCATCTTAAAATTGAAATAACTAGCAATTGGACCTTCGAGAATGAGTGAGAGAAGAAGGTACTGTGTGAAGTGACGTCAGCAGTGACGTCAGCAAGGCGGCAGGGCGAGTTCAGGCGAGAGTCGCGAGTGGAGCGCCCGCGAAACTCGACGCGCGCATCTCCCTCCAACGATTTTCTACCCTCTCCACTCGACTTCCACGCAACGGCCACACAGCCTTCCCGTTAAAAGGGCGCGCACGGGCTCAGAACGTGAGAAGCAGAGGCTCCAGAACGTGGGATTTTTCGGCCCCCAACACGTTCCCATCTGGGAAAAATACATGCAAACGTAGCGTGTCGGTGAGAAGGCTCTGTTAAGCGTTGCGTCGGCCATCCTCGTGTAAAGCCGAAGACGCACGAGCTCGAACCCGTGGCAGCGTGGCTCGGGCCGAGCCGAGCTCGTCCGACTCGGACGCGATTCAGTTTCGTGGGCTATTAGGCGGTTTGGGTTGATTTTTGTTTTCAAGAATGACACCTGAAGGAAAGACTTCAAATACATCTAATGAACCCTGATAGGGTCAAACATGGTACAAAAAACCGTCGTGAAACTTCAAATAAAAACTGTAATCCGTATAAATTAATTTTGAACATGACAAATATTGATACGTTTTATAAGTATTCCCAAATTTTATTTGAATATGATACACAGTAATTTTTATGAAAAAATTCTTGTAAATAGTTGGTAATTTTTTTAATTTTATGATATTTTTGTACCATGTTTGACCTAAGGGAACAGATTTCAGGGATGAAATTATAAGAATATCTCAGTTAATATTTGGTTGATAAAAATATTTTTTGTTGTATATTTTACATATCCGAAATATTGAAAATGTTGTGAAATTTTGCCAAGAATCCTATATGAAAATTATACGTGTAGAAATTAAAATAAGCAAAAAAACAGTTGAATAATGAATTGTTATTCAAAATTTTTTAGTTTGTGTACAACAATATTTTTCGCCTTAAATTATAATTTTGTTGAAATTTTTCTTTCATCTTCATTAAAAAATTTAGTGACTTGAAAATTCATTTATTTGGTTGAAATTTCATTCTTTAAAAGTGGATTTCAACTGTTTTTAATTAAAAATTCGAATTTTCCCATTGAAATAGCAATTATTACATTTTTTGTTAAAAATTCAGTTTTTTTGGTTGAAAATTCCACTGTTTAGTTAAAACTCATATTTTTTGTTGGAATATTGCTTTATATTCAGAAATATTCTAAGACCTTCGAAAATTTTTTTAAGACTCAGGAAAATTATATTTATACCTATAACCTTGAATATAAATAACATAAAGAATGAATAGTTGTTCGAAATTATCATTTTGCATTACAAATTGTCTTTCACGTCTAATTATAATTTGATTGTAATAATCTTTTTTTCTTGAATAAAAATCGTTTTTACTTGAAAGTTTATTCGTTTTCTTTAAAATTATTTTTTTCAAGTTAAATTCAACCGTTTATTATTTAAAATAATTTGTTTTTGACATATCAATTATCACATTTTTCGTTGAGAATTACCCTTTTTTGCCTGAAAATAAAACTATTCGGTTCAAAATGTTTTTTTTTCAAGTTTTAATTTGAAATATTTGAAATGTTAGAAAATATTTTGGAATTTTTGTCAAGAATCCTATATAAAAATTATATTTATATAACCTTGAAATGAGCAAATTTTTTTTTCAATGAATACTTATTTGAAATTTTGTATTTGTATTAAAAATGATTTTTTGCCTTAAATTATAATTTGGTTCAAATTATTCTTTTTCCTCAACTGTTTTAATCAAAAATTAGAATTTGTTCTCATTGAAATAGTCATTATTACACTTTTTTTGTAAATTGAGCTTTTTTGGTTGAAAATTCATTTTTTTTTTGACAATTCAACTGTTTAGTTAAAACTTTGTAACGAGAGGTTACACACGTGTGCGTTATCAAGGCACACGTCAACCGTGCTTCCGTCACCGAGCCTAGCGATCCTCTATCCCCACCTCTAGCAAACTGACAGCTATCACGGAAACTAACCGTTTAAATGATTGCTCGACGCGAAGAACGGGCAGTCGAGCTGGGCACGGCGAACCGTGCATATCGGGGAGCTCGTGCCCAGGGAAGACTCTCGCGCTCTCCCTATCAATAGGCGCACCTATGGTAGTGGGAGTACCGGCTAGAATCGCAAGGAATAGGAGCACCTATACTTGCCATTCTTGAGTTAGTCTCGGGAATAAGAATTGCCAATCGACAGGAGCACTTGTGATTGTCAATTCTGAAAGCCGTAGAAATATCAATCAACGGGCGCACCCGTGGTTGCCATTTCGCGCACTACCGACGTTACCGACATTACGGACCCTACAAATACGTGTACGATTTCTCTAACGAACAGGCGCACTTGTCGTTACAAAAATCCAAACATAAATGTTAACTGACAGGAGCACCTGTAGTTACCATTTATCACCATTTCCGACTTTACCGACATTTAGCAAAATTCCGTTTGGAAGTAATAGAAAAGGAAGGAATAAATTCGCACCCAACAGGCGCACCTGTGGATGTCAATTTGGCCGATATAAATGCTAATCTATAGGCGCACCTATGATTACCATTTTGTCACAGACTTACCGGTTCATTACCGACATACCGACCGTACCGTATCACTCCCTACCTCAACCTCTCCTTCCACAATTACCGTACCGACCGTAGAGGGGAAGATTTAGGGCGCGGATAATTGTAAAATCGATGACTGTCGAGTGATTACCCGTAAGACTCAAACGTTTCTTTATCTGTAATTTCAGGAACCGGAATAAATATAAAAGGGAACCCGATCCCTTTTCTGCCTCCGTTCGGCTAGACATCACGCTCAATCCGATAGGACCACATTCATCACATACACACGTAAAGGCTGTCACCGCGTTACACTCGACATCTACACTTATTACTGTTATTTGCGCACACACACCTGCACACACGCACACCCTCACACACATTAGGCACACAAAGTCACTAGGCTATAAGTTCGTTTTGTAATTTTTGGTAGGGAATAAATATTTTTGATACTTTTGTTAGTTAAAAGATCTGTCTTTAATTGTCTCTAAATACCTAACCCTGGCTAGGCTGAAGCGTCCGCAGAGACAATTAGTGGGGAGGGGTAAAACAGATCATCACATGGCGCCCGAACAGGTTTAGACATAGATTTTTTTTATAGAATTGAGGAAATGCCCCCTTCCCTATCTTTCCATATACCATCCCCCCTCCCCTCTTTCCCTTCCTTTCTTTTTCCACTCCTTTCCCCTCCCACTTTCAACATAACCGTATAAATTCAGCATCATGCTGACAAAAAGGACAGTCCCGTAAGCTCCTCGAACAAGCTCACATCTCTGCTCAGATACCGTTTTGAGGTTTATAAAGCGACCGCGAGTTACCAGTTCCGCAAATATAAATCTGCTCAGATACCGCTGACAGACACCGAACCACTGCGCTTTCTACGGGTTACCAGTGAACTAAATTTTCAACAGCACGACCAGCTTTCGTCAAAAGCAACGGCTTCACCATGCCAGGCATTTCGTGGATTTACAGCCTCCGGAAGGATGAATTAGAAGACGAGCTACGAAAACATGGCCTCGACACTCAAGGAGCGGCAGCAGTGCTCCGAAACAGAATGGTGACATTCGTGAGAAAAAATCCAGATCTATTTGAAAATAAGCCAGCCGACGATGCCGATTACAAGGAGGACCTCGACCGGACAAACGACCTCGAAGCCATGCAAGAAGAACTAAACAAACTCAGAATGGCTACATCGTCACCTCGAACGCAAACAACCAGAACCGCTACCGCACCTCCATTAAGGGAAAACAACGAGACGAACACCGCCGACCAGACCGTTCCACTTCGCCGTAGGATTCATGCAGAATTCCCTGATATTTGGGAAGAACGTGAAGTAGTGCCAGCATCTACCAAAATCCAGGATCACATGAGAAAATGGAACTGTCATTTTGATGGTAAAAACGTTTACGGATTTTTGGAAAGACTTCAAGAACTACAAAAAGCATATGGTTTCTCTGATGACCAAATCTTAAGAGGTTTTCCAGAACTTCTAAAAGGAGACGCACAACTTTGGTACCGCAACTGCGCGTCCAACATATCCACACTACAAGAACTGGAACAGAGTTTAAGGAAGTTCTACCTCCCTCCCTCCGAGCTGCGACAGTTAGATCAACAGATCTACAACCGGCACCAAGGGACAAACGAGCCCATAAGAAATTTCGTCACCTCTTTGTTGACTCTGACCAGAAGACGCGGAGGCTTCACACCCGAAAAAACTATGGAGACGCTATATTTCAACATGAAGCCCGGACTACGTCTTTACATCCGACTCCCAGACGTCAACACACCGGACGAGCTGATCCAAAGGGTCGAAGAAATAGAAGAAGCACAAGAGCAGCATGCAAAGGAGACACAAGCTGACAAGAGATCAGTTTCAACCTTAACACCGGCTTACGATCCCAGCGAAGTTTGTTGGCGTTGCAAGCAAAGAGGACACTCAAGGAAGCAATGCCAAAACCAACCTCGAAAATTCTGCTCGCAATGCGGAAAGGACGGAATCCTTACGCGAGACTGTTCCTGCAAGAACAAGGGAAACGAGAAGCGGGCCGGACCCAACTAGGCTCAAGCCCGGCCCGATATATCCCACCGACAGAAGAGCCCAGGATTTTCGTTCCCGTCAAAATCGGCAAACTTGAAATAAATGCACTAGTGGACCCAGGATCGGTCTGCTCCTACGTTAATAAGACAACAGCTGAGCGCTGTCTATCTCAAGAGTGGAAGCACCAAGAAAACAACACCGTAGCCGTCATGGCCGACGGTACCGAGGCAACGCTTGGCGATTGTCTCACTGGACTTCTAGAGTCAATGGGAAAAACCATCGAAGCAGAAGTCTCCGTTTTGCACAACCTAAACCACCACATGCTTTTAGGAATCGATTTGTTAACTCTTTTAGGCCTCGATATCCGCATTAACGGAATTAAAGTCTTTCCACCAAAACACCACCGCACAAGGGAAGTCTGCAGCACCGAAGGACCCGTACCGATTACCAACCTAAGGCCTGAAGAAAAGACTGTCGCCGAAGAATTTTTGGGGAAGCAATTACAACGTTTAACATCAGTCAAGGGCATTACACCGCTTGCCAAACACCAAATCCGCCTAGAGGACCCAACACCTTTAAAGCAGCGCTACCGTCCGAGAAATCCAGCCATACAGGAGATTATTGATAAGGAAGTCTCTGAAATGCTCAGCGAAGGAATTATCCAGCCATCGAGCAGCCCCTGGAGCTCACCTATCCTGATTACACGCCGCAAGGATGGGAGACCAAGATTCTGCAGCGACTTCCGGAGACTTAATCAGGTATCGAAAAAGGACGCCTACCCGATTCCGCAAGTAAATGCCATTCTGGACAAATTACGTGGTGCGAAATACCTTTCTTCAATAGACCTCAAAAACGGATATTGGCATGTGCCACTCACCGAAGACAGCAAACCGTTAACAGCATTCAGCGTACCAGGAAAAGGACTATTCGAGTTCAACGTCATGCCCTTCGGACTTCATTCTGCACCATCAACATTCCAACGGCTACTCGATAGAATCATCACTCCAGATATGGCCCCCATGCTTTTGCGTACTTAGACGACATCGTGGTCTGCTCCAAGACCTTCGACGACCACATTCAGGCCCTACAAAAAGTTTTTGACAGGCTCTATGAGGCAAAACTACGACCAAACCCGGACAAATGTCATTTCTTCCGATCAAAACTCAAGTACCTCGGACATGTAGTAGATGAAAATGGACTCCATACCGACCCAGACAAAGTTGCAGCAATCCAGAGCTTAAAACCACCAAGAAATCTGAAAGAAGCACGAAGATTCTTAGGACTAATTTCTTGGTACCGCAGGTTCATCAAGGACGTAGCACGAGTAGCAGCACCACTCCACCAGCTATTAAAAAAGAACGCAAAATGGATTTGGACGGACGACCACCAAAAGGCTTTTGATGAGCTCAAAAGAAGCCTAACATCAGCCCCAATTCTCTCCTGCCCGGATTGGACAAAATAATTCCTTCTTCAAACCGATGCCAGCAGAGAAGGGCTCGGAGCTGTTCTCACTCAAAGGGATGAAGATAGAGAACGCATCATCGCCTACGCCAGCCGCGCCGTCAACAAGGCCGAGAGCAACTACTCGGCTACAGAATTAGAATGCCTCGCCGTCAAATGGGGCATCTGGAAAATGAGAGACTACCTCGAGGGATACCATTTTACCGTCCTTACCGATCATTTATCGTTAAAATGGCTAGATAAAATCGACAACCCATCAGGACGTCTAGCTAGATGGGCTATGGAACTTAGCCAGTGGGATTTCGAGATCAAATACCGCCGAGGAGCCGACAACGTAATCGCCGACACCCTATCAAGGCAACCCCACGAAACTTGTGCTGTCCGCAAAAAGGAGGATCAAGACTGGTACCAAAAGCGGTACAAAGCAGTTACAGACAACCCCGCTGAAAATCCAGAGTATTGCATCCGCAATAACCGTCTCTACCGTCACATACTGCATACTCTGGACTTCAACGACTACGTCCAAGGAGAACAGTGGAAGATCTGCGTACCACGTTGCGACCAGCAAAGAGTGCTTCGAGAAGTACACGACGACCCGAAAGCCGGACACCTTGGAGTAGCTAAAACTCTCGCTCGCCTTGCCAGGCATCACTATTGGCCAGGGATGTTAAGAATGGGAGCTCAGCACGTCCGAAATTGCGAGAGCTGCCAAAAATTCAAGGCCCAACAACAGGCCCCCGCTGGCACAATGCACGCTACTAATGTCGAAGGACCGTGGGAGATGGTCTCCATCGATCTCATCGGACCATTACCTCGATCCACCGCTGGAAATACTTGGCTCCTGGTCATGCAAGACCGTTTCACCAAGTGGGTGGAAGTCCGCCCCTTAAGAAAGGCAACCAGCCAAGCGATTGCAAACGGCATCAAGGACCAGATCTGCCTTCGTTACGGTTGCCCGACCACCATAGTATCAGACAACGGCCGCCAATTCATAGGCAAGGAAGTGAAGGCTCTACTACAGGACTTGCATATTACTCACCGCTTAACACCACCGTATTCACCGCAGTGCAATCCTGTCGAAAGAGCAAATAGGGTCATTAAAACCATGATCGCTCAAAATATCAAGAAGTCCCAGAAGACGTGGGACCAACATCTTCCTGAGCTCCAGTTTGCCTACAACACAGCAACCAGCGCTTCCACTGGATTCTCACCGGCCTACTTGAACTACGGCAGGGAACTACGCACACCTGGCAGCCTCGCTGATGAAACCGCATTACCCGCCAGAGAGAAACATCAGCACCGCCTTGACAAACTGCAGGCTGCAATCGAACTCGCCCGAAGCCAGATAGCCAGAAGTTTCCAAACGCAGCAGGGCCACTACAATTTAAGACGGAGAAAATGGGCTCCTGAGATCGGCGACAAGGTACTTAAAAAGACCCATCACCTGTCAAATAAAATTGGCAATTTCAATGCCAAACTCGCTGAAAAATTCGAGGGCCCATTCATCGTAATAAAGAAAATCTCAAGCGTCATATTCGACTTGAAAAGCGAGAAGGGAGCTCTGAATCGGCACATACACGTGAAGGACCTGATACCCTATAGGGAGGACCCCCACCAGCTGGACCCCCACCTTCAGGCCCCCCACCATCAAGACCAGTAGTCGACACCAACCGCTACCGACTGCCAACTGGCCAGTGTTAGTCCAACTGTGCCATCGGCAACATGGAGACCGAAATTGCAAAACTCGAACGAGAACTCGAAATGGACGGGTTTGCAAAGTTCCGGGAGATCGGGCCCACATACAACAACGAAGAGCCAATGACCATCAGCCAGGCTAACGCTGAAACAAAAAAGGAGCTGGAGGTCTTCGAGAGGAAGACGACTCGACCAAAGATCACAACGGGAAAGACGAGGAAAGAAGTGCTCAGCCTATCCTCGAAATACCAGGCGAAGACCATCACGCGCTCGGTTTTACCAACGTCAAGAGACCGGGCCAATACCACCAAGCACCCGACAACTAAGAGTCGACAAGCACGAGCACCGATAACAAGCCAACCGGCCCAACACACCCTTCCTGTGCAGCCCGATCAACCGACTCAGCCCATCAAACGGGCTAAAGCCGCTCACTCCACCGAGAACACCCAGCCTGAGCCACTTTCGACAGCATCAGCCCTAAAGATCCAGAACCCGGAGAAAACAGCTGAGCCCGTCATCCCAGCTCCAAGAGCACCTTCAATTGTTCCGGAGATCAGCATCGTCGAAAGAACCCACATCCTGGTCACCTTCACCGGACAAGTAACCTTCCAGGTGCCCCTAGGCACACTCCGCTGGGGAGGCCGTCACGCAGACCGACGCTATAGGCTGCGCTTTGCACCCAATGGTGCGGTTCGTTCCGTTAATGTTTCCGTGAGTAGAGCAAAATTTAAATTTTCTGTTCCGCATTTTATAGTACTGTGCCGTATTTTTGCTCATCATGTAAACCTCACCTGTTATCATTATCTCCTATCATCACATTGTAAACCCGGGGTTCATATTTATACACTGTATCGACATCATTTCAACTCACTGATATTTCCGAATTATTTAGCCACATATTTCCGCTCTGTAAATTTCGCTCTCCGAAATGGGGGGGAAGTGTAACGAGAGGTTACACACGTGTGCGTTATCAAGGCACACGTCAACCGTGCTTCCGTCACCGAGCCTAGCGATCCTCTATCCCCACCTCTAGCAAACTGACAGCTATCACGGAAACTAACCGTTTAAATGATTGCTCGACGCGAAGAACGGGCAGTCGAGCTGGGCACGGCGAACCGTGCATATCGGGGAGCTCGTGCCCAGGGAAGACTCTCGCGCTCTCCCTATCAATAGGCGCACCTATGGTAGTGGGAGTACCGGCTAGAATCGCAAGGAATAGGAGCACCTATACTTGCCATTCTTGAGTTAGTCTCGGGAATAAGAATTGCCAATCGACAGGAGCACTTGTGATTGTCAATTCTGAAAGCCGTAGAAATATCAATCAACGGGCGCACCCGTGGTTGCCATTTCGCGCACTACCGACGTTACCGACATTACGGACCCTACAAATACGTGTACGATTTCTCTAACGAACAGGCGCACTTGTCGTTACAAAAATCCAAACATAAATGTTAACTGACAGGAGCACCTGTAGTTACCATTTATCACCATTTCCGACTTTACCGACATTTAGCAAAATTCCGTTTGGAAGTAATAGAAAAGGAAGGAATAAATTCGCACCCAACAGGCGCACCTGTGGATGTCAATTTGGCCGATATAAATGCTAATCTATAGGCGCACCTATGATTACCATTTTGTCACAGACTTACCGGTTCATTACCGACATACCGACCGTACCGTATCACTCCCTACCTCAACCTCTCCTTCCACAATTACCGTACCGACCGTAGAGGGGAAGATTTAGGGCGCGGATAATTGTAAAATCGATGACTGTCGAGTGATTACCCGTAAGACTCAAACGTTTCTTTATCTGTAATTTCAGGAACCGGAATAAATATAAAAGGGAACCCGATCCCTTTTCTGCCTCCGTTCGGCTAGACATCACGCTCAATCCGATAGGACCACATTCATCACATACACACGTAAAGGCTGTCACCGCGTTACACTCGACATCTACACTTATTACTGTTATTT
>CAKNXH010049019.1:0-33427 GCA_932178445.1 Andricus quercusramuli
TCAGGAACGCTTGGAACGCTCGCCCAGTATTTCGCTCCCAGTCCCTGATATGGGCCGGAGACCCCACGACGAGACGCCGCGGCATGTATCTGAACTTCGGTGTCACACTCTCGCGGTAAAACAGATATCACATTTATCGACTGTATGTTCAAAAACGTTGCCGGTAACAACTTATCGACTAGTGTCATATTAACACGGAACGATTATCGTTTATCGGTAAATTACCGGTCATTGTTTTACCGAGTTTTAGCTTGGAACAGAACCCTGCCGCCGAACCATAACCACCTACCACCTACATAAAAGTTGCTTGTGGGTTCGGTCGGTGATGCAGGGACCATGCTTATTGGCTGAATCAAGAGTCTGCCCGAGTTACCGACTGTCGGTAACTGACCAGTGGCGCCATCGGCCGGTGACGGCTGGAATTACGTAGCTGCCGTAGAACTGTCATTGCTATACTGCTCAAGGGATCTTTTATATTCTGGCATCAACTTTGAATTATGCTGATAAAAAAAGTTTTACTATAAAAAACCGATTTTTAAAATATTATTGAGTGCTAAAAAAATGCGATAAATATTTTCAGAAATCCATCGTTTAGTTTCAAGACATTAGTGGTGAAAACAAGCCCTCCAAATTTCATCAATTTATCTGCAACCGTTCTCAAGTTATCGTGTTTAAAAAAAGTGTAACATTCACACATCCACACACACACACACACACACACATATCCGGACAGTTGCTTGGAACATTGCATTCAACATTTTTAAATTAGGGAAGGTTTGATTAAATGAATTTAAATTTTTCTGGAAATGTTACCATTACAAAGCTTTCTCTATGAGGAAGCAAAAATTGGAAAAATTTCAATAATTATATTTCAAACTTTTAAAACCCTTAACAATTGTTTAACTACGATATTTTTAATATCAGGAATCATTATCAAACTACGCCTCTTATTTTCTAAAGCACACCTAACCTAACAAAAACAATACAAAATAAGGAATTTTTCTTCTTGTTTGTGTAATTTTTCATCAACCTTATTTTTTGAACTCTCATTCTACGAAGAATAAAAAATGATTCGCTGCAATAAATAACGAAAATACCATCAGACACATTGAGATTGTTGTTAATTAATTTGAAAATAGAGTAAAATAACAGTAATGTTTCTTGATTATATTAATAATCAGGATCATTTTCTTCCTTCCTTGCTAGCTTTTTCATTTGGCATTATTATCTATTTTTCAAATACATATATCGGAGGGCCCGAGCACAATGTAGACCTGAAACCGAAACTTGAACCCGAAGATAACTCTGTCCTTTTTTACCGTAGCTACGGTAAAAAAGGACAGAGATATCATCGGATTCAGGTTTCGAGCTCGGGTCTCCATTGTGCTCGGGCCCTGACGATAAGTAAATTGAATATAAATTATTGCAGAGTAACACATAACCTATGAAAATAATGAGACTACTTTATGTACACAAAAATTATGTACTTACCGATTACTCATTTCCACAAAGAAGAAGCCTTAAAAGCTCAAACTCACACATTGAAATAACCGACAATTTAAAACTATTTAGCGCAAAATATTCAACGCTATTTACTTATTACAATACAAGTTATAGCCAAGCGGCTTCACGCCCAGGTGCGAATTGACCGTTGGCCCACGGTCGGGCCAACCGTCGGACGGTCGGGCCAACCGTCGGACGTTCGGTCCAACTTTGTGCGCCACTGGTCGGGCCAACCAGCTAAATGATAACGGTCAACCGCCTTTGGATTCTCAAAGTCGGCCCGATATTTGGTCCCATATATGGGCCATCTTTTAAGATGATGTCGGCCCTACCCTGGACAACAATGTGGGGCCGACTTTGATTTTGAAGGTTCGTACTACACAGGTGGAAATACACAAAATAGGTATTCAAAAAATAAATAGTAATTGATTGCGAGTATTTTGTCTATAAATGTTAATGGTCCTGCTTAGATTGAATACATATATTACATTTTTTTAAATTATATTACAAATAAAATTTCTAACCCTACGGGGTTTCGAACCTACACCTATACCTGAATCTATCGCCTAGCAGTCGGGAGTCTTACCCATTACTCTATACCTGAAGAATTGAAAGTCAATGAAAAAACCATCCTCATAAGCTTCAGCTCAAAGTAGTTAAAAAACAATTTGTTAAATGTTTTTTCTCATTAATTTTTGTATTATTATGCAACATATATAATATGAATATAAATTATATAATATTTTAATAAATAATTCAAACCAATGTTATGTCGACGGTCGGGCCATCTATTGTCCAGAGTCGGACTGAACGTACTTTAACGGCTTTTTTTTAAACAATGAACCAGCGTTTATCCGACGGTCGGCCCATATTTGGGCCACGGTTTGACCGACCGTCGGGTGCAACATGGTGACTTGTACAAGCCAATGTTATGCCGACGGTCGGGCCATCTCTTGTCCGGAGTCGGGCCGACCGTTCTTTCACAGTTTTTTTAAACAATGAACCAGCATTTACCCGACGGTCGGCCCATATATGGGCCAAGGTTTGACCGACCGTCGGGTGCATCATGGTGACTTGTACAAGCCAATGTTATGCCGACGGTCGGGCCATCTCTTGTCCAGAGTCGGGCCGACCGCACTTTCACGGTTTTTTTTAACAATGAACCAGCGTTTATCCGACGGTCGGCCCATATTTGGGCCAAGGTTTGACCGACCGTCGGGTGCATCATGGTGACTTGTGGCTAACCGACTGCTGTATCCAGAGTTGGACCGACCGCATTCTTTCGGTCGTACCGACCAATCTGCCATAGTTTATCCGATCGTCGGCCCAACGTTGAGTCAGAAATGGGCCGACAGACGGCTTTTCGCCCACCGCCGACGTCGGTCGCCAACGTCGGTGAAACCATGGCAGCTTGAAAACACCTTAGTCGGCCCAACTCTAATTACCGTAGATCGGTTACCAAAGCAGGGCCAACTTCGGGCCGATGGTCAATCTCTGGCAGCCGACCGAATTTCGCACCTGGGCGTGGGCGATGAGAGTCACTACCGAAACGCTTTTGCGTCGGCGCGAATTTAAGCCACTTTTGTATTTAAGCCAGCTTACTTTATGCGCACTTAATTTACGCTCTCTGGTGTGATTCAATAGAACGATTCGTGCCTACTTGAAGGCGCCGTATCAGCCATTTTTTATTGATGTTTTGGTTCGGGGCCATTCGAGACAGTTCGGGATATGCGGGAGACTCAAATGTAGTATGGAATACAAACCTTCAAAATATTAATAAAAATCATGTAAATTTTATTTTATTGTTAATGAGTAAATGGACTAGAACTGGAAACTTAATAACATTTATTGGAAAGTAATTACCTTAATAAAAATAATAATCGAACAGTACAAAAACAGAAAAGCCGATGGGATTTAAAATTTGTGGAATACATATTTTGTAAACACGTGGCTTAAAACCTTTTTTTCTGTTGAAAGTTACAATAAAACTTTGAATTTTTTACAAGTAAACAATATAATATTTGTACACGTAATATCCTAAAAATCTGCATGCTGTAGTATTGTGATACGCTCATGGGAACCTTCAAAGGCTACAAATTTGTACAAAATAATTTTTCTGTAGATAAAAAAGTGGCGTGAAATTGTGAAGATAACGAATGTACATTATAATTACAAAATGAATGTTAATTATAATAAAATAAAATCATTATGATGGTCCTACATGAGTTTTCATACATCACAATAATTAAAAAGAGAAAAAGAAATAAGACTCGTGTAGCATGTGCGTAAGTTAAATAATAAGTAATACTAATATTATGCCAATAATGTTATGCTATTCTTGAATAAAAGCTTCAAATTAACGTATAATAAAAATAAACATAGAAAAAAGTATGAGGTATAAATACATATGATAAAAGTGTATATTGTAACAAGGATATTTATAATAGGCGAAAATTATCTTCAGTTGTAAGTAAGAAAGGCCAATGGCCAAAGATGCGAAAAGATTGTATTATTTTTTCCAGTACAATAAACTTCATAAATTTCTTTCAGTATTCGTTCCGCTATACATATATATCTTAGATAACCTTTATTTATACTTCATTATCTCCATTCGTATAGTACATAATTCTAGTTTGTTAGATTCCTTTTTTTTCATCTGCACAAAATCCTTGGGCCTAAATAAGTGGAAGGCTTGTTAAGATAAGAGTAATGATGCCTTTATTACATGAAGCGTTGGGTGAAAAAACAACCTAACTCGGAAAATCGTGTTTTGAGATAAATCGATTCAAAGATTTCACGCTGTTATTGAACTAAGGAAATATTAATTTAAAAATAAATCCTTGCATACACATAAAGTATTACAATCTAAAAGTGAAATACTGTTGAGAAAAATAATTTAAAAAATAATAAAATAATTCAAATAATTTAAAGTAAACAAAACGAGTTAGGTTGTTTTTCCATCCAATGGGTATTATATGTATTTAAAAAAAATTAATTTCACGTTTTAAACATTATTTAATGACTTTTTTCGTTTCCCTTGTCGAACTAATGTCACAACTGAACGTTTCTGTGGTTGACTGATCTATCTTTATTTATATTTTAATGAATTTTTAAGCAGTAACAATAAAAATAATTGCGCACTGATTCGCCGGCTGGTCCTACTCTAGTATAACGTGATTTACGTAAACAATAATAATTTGTATATTAGTTTTAAGCTGTGTACTAACTAATTAGGGTTCGCTGGTTCCGAAAAGGCGATTACGGAAAAACAACCTAACATGGGTTAGGTTGTTTTTCCACCCAACGCTTCACATTTAAGCGAAGAGGATTTTCTCTTGTTTTAAATGTCCTCTTTACAATATATATTTTTATCAAATATATTCATACCTTAAACCGTTTTCTATGTTCATTTTTATTGAACAGTAATTTGGAATTCATATTCATGAATTTCATAATATTATTGGCATAATATTAATATTAGGTACTAATTATTCAACTTATGCACATGCTACACGAGTCGTTTTATTCCTATTGCTCTTTTCACTTATTATAAAGTATGAAAAATCATTTAGGACCTTCATAATGATTTTCTAAATTATAATTTACATTAATTTTGTAATTATAGTATTCATTAATCATCTTTACGATTTCACGCTACTTTTTTTATCTGCAGAAAAATTATTTTGTACGAATCTGTATCCCTTAAAGGTTCCAATAAGTGTTTCATAATTCTAATGTATTGTATCTGCGGCTTTTAGCCGGGTTAATTTTTATTGTTGATTTACCTACTCAACAATAATTTCGACCCTCGGCTTAAGGCGGGGTTAACCGTTATAGTTAATTTAATTAATTAATCATAATTGTAAGTCATAGAGATGTAAAGAGAAGGGGCTTCTTTTGGAGAAAAGACAAGATTCTATTTCCATTCACATAAATTGTTTTTATTCTTTAAACGCTGGCTAAACTATTTATACAACAGGCTTCTAATCCCCAGTCTGGCTTATCAAAACTACGAAACCTATAAGTTTAACGTGAGTGCACAGATTTCTCTTCAGAGATGATGCTACTTGATTAAGGTAATAATTGTAGAAGGGCACAACGAGCCTTTTGAATATACAAAATTAAACTATTAAGATGTTTGGTAGCAATAGGAAACTAAATACACATAAGAAATCTGTAAACTGTAATTTAATAGAACGATGACACACATATAATCCTAAATCACGTAGTCGTGAAGTTAAAAGGAGAGTAAAATTGTATAGACAATAGGCACACAGAAATATAATATTAAACAGGATAATTATAGTGAGAATAAAGTCTCTCGATACTATGACTAAAAATAGTCCACACAAAAGTAAAAAATGCTGCAGTTTATTCTTTGTACCGAAAGAATAAGTGCAGTTTTTAAAATATGCTATCGAACTTTAAATTTGGTCTACACCTTACGGGTCAATGATCAAGGCAGGTAATTGCTTTTCGTAAAAGCACGGATCAGCTTGGAAAGACAGATGTGTCTACTTTGATGCCGAGCCTCAAACAATAAATTTCGGATAATGCCTCTAATAATTATGATTGTACTATGAAAAGGGATTATCCTCAATTTAGTTAATTCTACATCAAAATATTGCACCTAGCTTTACGACCTGTCGCTCAGGCCTCACGGTCCTCGAGAAGCGAGGGAGTCGCTCGGGCACGTTCGCGTCCCTTCGCAGCTGAGGAATGTCGCAATGCAGGTAGTCCTCAATTCTTCTCAACTTGGGGCGGAAGTGAGAAAGCGAACTTCTCTGGACGATGCTGGCTTCTAAGATAAAATCTTTAAATTTACGAAGTTATATTTTCAAATATTTCGGCCCCAAAATTTAGAAAGTATGAAAATATTAAGTAGCCTCAAACTTGACTAGCATTTGGTAATGTGGGCAGGGTCCCCCGGTGCAACCAGGTTCTCTCTCGAAAACGCAAATACAAGTCAAGGAGAATAAAACCGACGAGTTCAGATGATACCCGATAATGTGGACAGTTTCACCCGGTACAGCCAGGCTCGCTCTCGAGAATGCGGATGTAATCTGAATTGAGTATAAACGACGCGCTTGACTGATACCTGATAATGCGGACAGTTTCCCCCGGTAAAACCAGGTTCGCTCTCGAAAATGCAGGTATAAATCAAATAAATATTCCTAAATAGGAATTACGGAAAGAACGCGCTCAGTTGATCCCTGATAATGTGGACAGGAACCCCCGGTACAACCAGGTTCTCTCTCGAGAATGCAAGGGTAAACTGAGATATGTTTCGTGCGGGAAAATCTAAAACACAAAAGTAAAACACAATAAAAAAGCAAAAATATTCACAATAAAACATAAATAGAACACAAATCGGGCTCAAATATGGCACAGATGAGGCAATCGCTCAGAGTCACTCGTGAAGTCGCTTTGGCTAGCACAGCTAGAGACGCAATCGCAAATGCCTTGAAATCCTCGGTTAGACCGAATATTTCAAAGCAGGCTGTAGTACGGCAATGAAAGGATTTCCCCTTCTGTCCGTACCACTAAGAATTTTCGACCCTATGATCTTTAGCTGAGTTAGAGCAAATATCAAAAATAGAGTGGCGTTTTTCGCCCGGGGTTCGCTTTTTATTCACCCTGCCCTCCCAGGCTTACGTAAGATCGCTCGCGTGGGAGTTCTCGAGTTTGCGCTTTAGCGTTTCTCCTGTGGGATGCTACTTTTAGAAAACATAACATAGGAGAAACTACTATTGCCTATCTTCAGGAACCCCTTGTAACTGGGGGGTTACAGTATATAGAATTTTTTAGGTTATTATAATTATTTTTTCAACTGTAATCACTTCAAATTTTTATTTTACCTTTCAACAGAAAAAAAAGACTTTAAGCCACGTGTTTACAAAATGTGTATTCCACCAATTTTAAATTCCATCGCCTTCCTTTTTTTGTACTGTTCGATTATTTGTATAAATGTAATAACTTTTTATTAAATTGTATCAAGTTTCCAGTTTTAGTGCTCTCACTCATGAACAATAAACTAAATTTTACATGACTTTTATTACAGTACCCTCTCCAGAGCCGGCGCGTAATAGGGTGCAATGTGTGCGGGGCACACAGGCGGCCAAGTTTGACTCTTCGTTGGGGGCGGCCCAATTGCACTGAATATAAACAGCACCAACAAGGGTTTGGTCATCAACAGGCGACTAATCTCTAAACGCAGTAAAGTTTCAAGTGGTCCTTTCCTCGTGCCTTTGTCCCCTGGGATTTTCCCTGAATTTTCGTCTGGAACCCATTTCTTTCAATTAATAAAGTATTTCTAGGTGCAGGAATATTTGAATGTAGACTTTATGATGGCCATTATATATATATATATATATATATATATATATATATATATATATATATCATTAAAAAAATTAAAGTTTGTATGATTTTACTTGCGATTAGGCTACAAAATAATGATTGTTCATTATTTTAAGTAATCAATACGGTAGGCTCGATTATCATTCACGCTATCAATAAATAATAAAAATAAATCAAATATAAATCGTTTATAATAATATTTGATTTTTTGGAATATCATAGCATTTTAAATATTATTATTATATTATTATTATTATTATCATAACTTTACTATATAATTAAATTAAAAGAAAATGTTTTCAAACATTCTGAAAAAAATCGTTCTTAAGAATGCAGTTCTTGTATTAAGATTTCGTTCACCTTTGACAATAAAATATGTAATAGTGTATAATTAATTATTGCTTGAGCATTTGTGCAATTGTGTATTGTAATTTCCTAAATCTTTTATTCAAAAATTATTATTTTCTGAATTCACTTCTGTAATTTTTGTTCAAGCCCAAAACGTGATTCTGTCTAGAAACTAGCTAAAATGTGGGCAATTTTTATATATTCAAATTCCTAACGAACTCCTAAATAACGCCAAGACTGGGACTAGACAGCAGACATGTTTGAATCAAACACGTATCAAAACTAGACAGCGCCAGTGTAGCGCCAGGCTAGTATTGCGTGAATAGACAGGCTTGAGAAAAACTGTACTGGCTTCAACATGATTCAAGACTGCCACGAAATTTTTCCACACTGGTTATTGGATTTGTCTGAACTGGTTGAAGAATTTGCCCAGATTGAAGCAAGGCGAGCAAATTTCTTTTAAATCCTTATTAAATGTAGGGGAGACCACCCTACAGTAGATAATATTCCAACAGTAGATAATCATTAATTTAAAATACTAATTCAAGTTAAATGATTATTTGATGTAATTTATAGTTCAGACGCGATACATGTTCATATATTATAATTAGAATTGATTATTTGACTTATAGTTGTCCTTATAATTAATGATAATCTACTGTAGGATCAGTGTCTATTGTAGGATGGTCTCCCCTGAATAATGTAAATAAAGTGCATAATAATAATGTTCAAATAAAAATAGAGTATACGTTTGTAGAAAATGTTTTTTTTTCCCCCTTTTTTTTAAGAAAAGGGGAAGGGGGGGGGAAGGTTTGCACACGGGCGGCCAAATGTATAGCGCCGGCTCTGACCCTCTCACTTATCGCGAAAGGCTGGGCCTGGAATTCGTGTTAAGTGAGTTCCCCCACTACGTCAAAAATCGTTCTCTTCCTGCACTTTATCCTTATATATGATTGGTTGAGAAAATCGAATCTATTCAAAAAAGTCAATGTCAAAATTTGACGGTCGATTAAACAAGTAGGAGAGAATATTCAGAGATTATCATACTAATTTTACCTATGAACCTTAAAAAACGTAGCGTTTTCTTACAAGTGTTCTTTGAAAAGAAGTTTAATGTTTGAGAACTCTGAAGAGCCATTTAAGTTTTTTGGTTTTTCGGTCTAGAATTGCTAGCCATTTATGAATTACGTACTTAAAATTGAAGGAAAAGTTAAGTATTATCCTCTCAAGTAGGTTACATTGAATGTAAATATTTTTAAAAAAATTATGTTAACGCGCGAGCATCTTGTTTAATGCGTGCGCTTACATGTTTCGGCAGTGGTAGTAAAACAAGTAGAGGAAGTCGCGATATCTGGTAGTGCGATAAGTGGGAGGGTACTGTAGTATTTTTTAGTTCTCTTCCATACTATATTTGAATCTCCCACACACTCATATTATGTAAATTTAAAAAAAGTATGTTTATTTTAAAACTATAATGAATACCTACTTATTATACTTAATATAAATATTTTTTTTATTTTAAGAAATGGTAAAGACCGAATTTGAAGGAGGGTGTGACAGAAATTGTTCAAGACAGTAGTATAACTACACGGGTTCTACGCCACATACCGACCGAGCATGATTCTGATCTGCGCTAAGTTACCGACCGAGCATGTTCCTGATCTGTGCTAAGTTACAGACCGAGAATGTTTCTGATCTGTGCTAAGTTACCGACCGAGCATGGTTCTGATCTGTGCTAAGTTACCGACTGAGCATGGTACTGATCTGTGCTAAGGTACCGACCGATCATGGCTCTGAACTGTGATAAGTTACCGACCGAGCACGGTTCTGATCTTTGCTAAGTTACCAACCGAGCATGGTTCTGATCTTTACTAAGTTACCAACCAAGCAAGTTTCTGATCTTTGCTAAGATACTGCCCGAGCAAGGTTCTGATCTTTGCTATGTTACCGACCAGGCAAGGTTCTGACCTGTGCTAAGTAACCGACCGAGCATGGTTCTGATCTGTGCTAAGTTAACGACTTAGCATGGTTCTGATCTGTACTAAGTTACCGACCGAACATGGTTCTGATCTTTGCTAAGTTACCGACCGAGCAAGGTTCTGATCTTTGGTAAGTTGCCGACTGTCGACATTACCCTCAGTCAGTCATGCTGATTTCTGTTAGAAATTGATCATTAGTCGATATACTAGGGATCTACATTACCGACGCCAACATTTATCTATTTCAGGGTCCCATCAATACCTCTATGATTTACTGACTTAAATTAATTATCAAATCATGAACTTAAAATAGTTATAATAATATAATATAGGTATTTTTTTTTGACACACTTCAGACCAAATGAAAGAGGATTAGTTGTTGAATTCTTTATTGCGCACTTTCAGTAGCCAACGTTTCGAAAACAATCCAGTCAGAAATGGATGGTCGATTTGACGTCGAATCAACGTCGTTTTTTGATGTCGAAAAATCGTCGATATATTCGTCGATTCGACGATATTATGTCGCCCATTTCAACGTCGTATTGACGTCGAATTATAGACCGCATCGACTTAGTATTATTCATCGTTTCGACATCTAATTTACTATAACTTCGAAGGTACGAAAAGAAGTGCAGTAGTTATGAAAACATAAATGGGATCCTAAATAGCAAGTCCGGCGGAACGTAATTTATCTGTATTTCTCGCTCCTTAAGAAGCATGACCGGATAGGAATTAGAGTAAGCGAGAAACTCACATAGGAGTTTGTCGGGCACTTTAAAAATGTGGAATAATTTATTCATTATATTTTGGTTATTAAAAGTAAATCATTTTTACTTGATTCAACGATAAATAATTTTTGAATCAATATTAATTTTGCATTGAGCCACGATAGTAAAATGTCACATCCACGTTAGGCTGTATTTGGATGAGTGAAAATGTCAAAAAAAGGTTAGGTTTCGTCATAAAATAGTTCAGATATTAGCACAGGTTTTATATAACATCGCATGCAGGCATCAGAGTGTCGAGCATAAAATTTGCCTCAGAGAGGTCGAAATGACGTCGAATTGACGTCACTTCGACGCTCATTTTCAATTCATGTAAATTGCAAAAAATTTTGATGAAATAACTTACATTGCAGTAAATAATAATTTACAAAGTACCAGTCGAGTATAATAAATACAGTCGAAAACCGACGAATTTTTCGATGATAATTCGACTCGACCATCATACGACGGTTACGACGTCGATTCGACGTCTGATCGACGTCAGCATTCTGACTGGGAAATGTTTTCCTCATCAGAACAAAATATTTTTAAGTTCATCAACATCTTAAATTTCTATAGAATCCTATTCCTCTTTTTCATTGCTATACAATAAATATATGAAATAATTCTAGTTTTAATTAATATAATTCAAGTAAATTTTTTTGATGTTAAAAATTGTAATTGAAATATTTACCTTAAAATTCTTCATTTTCCAGTTAAATTTTGTTTAAACTTATTGATGTCTTTAAATTGTTTTATATATTCTAAATGCATGCTTTCAACAATAATAATTTCTTTAATTTAGTTAAAATTCAATCAGAGACATAACAATCGTTATGCTCCATTTTTGCAAAGAGAAATTGAGAAAGAGAGGAAGAGAAATCTTAACAAAGACAGAATTAGCTATGACGTATCATCAATTTATATCATAAGGTGCTATAGTTTCTAAATAAATCTAATTACTATATTAAATTTAAGGAGTTAGAAAATTGAACATTATTATCAACTTTATAAATGGTTTTGAAATTTAAAAATATTATTATTTATGATTAGTTAAATGTATGCACCAATAATGTAAAAATAAACTTTTATTTGAAAAATTCATCTATTTGGAATTTTGAAAATTCAAATAATTTTTTTTTTATCAAATTAGAGAATCCATAATTATATTATATATTGGACTATAATCATTAAGGTCTGAAATTATATTGAAACAATTATTGCTGTTTTTTTTATAAAAAGCATTTCTGCTATTAAACTTTCAAATTCATTAGGTTCATGATGTAAAACTATAATATTATCCCAATCAATCAAATGTCCAACACCTGATGTTTTGCTACGACTATATGATTTTTAGGGTTTTGTCTAAAATTATCATGATGTTCCAATATATAATATTATTATGGATTCTCTAATTTAATAAAAAAAATTGTTCGAATTTTCAAAATTTCAAATTGATGAATTTTTCAAATAAAATTTTTTTTCTACATTATTGGTATATAGATTGAACTAATCATCAATAATAATATTTTTAAATTTCAAAACAATTTATAAAGTTGTTAATAATGTTTAATTTTCTAACTCCTTCAATTTAATATAGTAATTAGATTTATTTAGAAACTATAGCACCTTATGATATAAATTGATGATACGTCATTGCTAATTCTGTCTTTTTTAAGATTTCTCTTCCTCTCTTTCTCAATTTCTCTTCGCAGAAATGGAGCATAACGATTGTTATGTCTCTGTTTTAATTTCAACTAAATTAACGAAATTATTATTGTTGAAAGCATGAATTTAGAATATATAAAACAATTTAAAGACATCAATAAGTTTAAACAAAATTTAACTGGAAAATGAAGAATTTTAAGGTAAACATTTCAATTACAATTTTTAACCTCAAAAAAATTTACTTACATGATATTAATTAAAACTACAATTATTTCATACATCTATATAGCAATGAAGAAGAGGAATAGGAATCTATAGAAGTTTAAGATGTTGATGAACTTTAACATTTTTCGTCCTGACGAGGAAAACATTTGTTTTGGAAACGTTGGCTACTGAAAGTGTGCAATAAAAGGATTCAACAACTGATCTTCTTTCATTTAGCCTGAAGTATGTGGAAAAATACCAATATTATATTATTATTAATTTATATCACTCAGGCAAACAACATCGCTCAAAACACCATCATTAATCTAACTTAAAATAGTTGTTAAATAATTATATTTTCTTATGTATATTATAAGACTTTTGTACAATTCATCTTATTGAAGCATTCAAAATTTAAATATTATGCACCGAATCGATAACTCGTGGTGAGTGGCGCACCAATTCACCGAGCAAGACCTCTAACTACTTAAACGAGTGGAGGTATGTCTGGTGGCGAGTGAGCCACTGCTGACCTATAGAGCGTGCGTTCACTCGCTGGTTGGCACTACGGCACGGCGGCGGCAGTGGAACGGAGATAACGAACGAGCAGTAGACCAGAGACAACGGGTGCAAGTTGGCGAGGACTCGGGGAAGTTGTCCGTCAAGAGATTTATTTTTTTTGTCTGCTCAATGAAGGTGGATGTGTGCCTGGTGGATAGCAAGTCACTGCTGAACTATCACTGTACAAATTTTCTTGGGGAATTTTCCCCAAAATTGTGTTGACGCTAATTTCCACACATTTTGTGGAATTTTTCCCAAAGTCTAGTGGGGAAAATTCCCCAAACATTCGTGTGGAATATTAACCAAGAGCTGTTGAATTTTCCCCAATTATTGATGGGGAAAATTCCCTATGCTATTGTGTGATAATTACTAAGATTTCGGGAATTTTCCCGACCTTTACGTAGGGGAAATTTCCCAAAACCTATGGAATATTGCTCAAAACTTTGTGAATATTGATAAGTATTTTCCAAAATTTGTGGAATACTAATGAAAAAAGCAAGGGTGAACTCGCACGTAGCAATGGAAGAACCTCGCCCTGAAGGAACCATCTTGTTGATCACGGTAGCCTCTTAGCCAAGTAAGTATGCTTTGCTTTGCGTCGACTGCTTTCTTAAACACTCGACACGTCATTTCTGTTGCGGGAGAGGCGACACGTCGCGCCCTGGCGAATTTTCTCCGAACTACCTGCTCAAAGCGGCAAGGAACTGTATCGTGGTGCATAGTGTGCTACTAGTATACTACTCTTAGCTGATTATTTGAAATTTTTTCTTTCCAGTATCAACTACCTGAAGGGTTAGACTTTATTTCCATATTTCAAACCTTTCAGATTATTTTAAAAATGAGCAACTATATGAATTTAGAGTTTCTTGACTCCTTGCGGGCATTTTTCGCCTACATCTTTATGTATTTTTCGCAGATGTGGATTTTCGTTAAATTTCATATAAAGGTATAATCATTTATAAATGTTTACAGAAATTTGTGATTTCCTGAAAAATACTATAAAAAATTAAGATTACGTTCTTTTTTTGTAGATTTCGATCACCATTTTTAGAAAAAGTTGATTTTTCGTACAAAATCATCAACTTAATAATAATTCATCGAAAATCGAAAAAATGTGATGCTTTCTATGCCGAACTGTTGAAAAATGTACAATTTTCTATAATCTTCAAAGGAAATGAGGAAAAGAAATCTATGAAATGACTACAACTTTAATAAATATTTTCTCAATGAAAATGCGTAAAATTATTTAAAATATTGTACTAGTTCAACAAACATTTTAAGGAAAAATATCTTCCCAAACATACGGTAAAACTTATCGAATTTTTAGAAAATTTACCTATTCTACGCGAAAAATCAAACAATATTTTTTGAACGATTCGCTTAATTCAGTAGAAATCATTAAATTCCCCAAATTGTAGGGAATATTTTCAAAGTTTTGTATAAGTTACCATAAGTTTCGGGAAATTTCCAGAAAAATTGTAGGTAATATCTAATTTCCTAATTTTTAAGGAATTTTCCCCAATTTTTTAGTGAATTATAAGAACTTTTAGGAAAATTTCCCCAAATTTTGGGGAAAATGTTTTTCCCCAACGAAAATGTGGATTTTCCCCACGAAAAAGTGGGGAAAATTCCCCAAATTTTTTACAGTGTATGAAGTGCGTGTTCTCTCGCTGGTCGGCACTTCGGCGCCGACAGCGGACCAGAGACAACGAACAAGTAGCAGCAGATCAGAGTCAACTGGCGCAAGTTATCGAGGACTCGTGGTTGGTATTCGTCAAAAGATTCAAATTTTTCAGCTGACGGAAGTGACATGAATTAGAATGCCCTCAATAATGTCACACGTTTGCTGCTCGCCAACTACTTGACTAATAATTAATTTATCAAGAAAGAATATAAAATAACATAAATAAGGCTAATAATATATTTTGCTCATTTTTGCAGACAAGATCACGGTTTATCATACGTATTATTACCATCAGGGTGTCATGTCCACCTACCATACCAAATGTACAGTCTCTACGAGGATCACCTACCGTACCGAATGTACAGTCTCCACGAGGATCACCTACCATACCGAATGCACAGTCTCCACGAGGTTGACCACTGCACATCTGCACCCCTCCTTGTGCAATTAGTCTATCGCATACTCGACCACGCCCACATCCTGCTGCCGTGTCACCCGACACAAACACTACAGTTCGTCCAAGCACTCCACCTATTTTGAGGACATCAACACCTAGGCACTGCATTCGCTGCAGCCGTCGACACCGTCGTCATCACCATGACAACCAAGTCTATCGCCCTTAGTTTTTAAAAACCAAGGTTTATGTAAACAAAAACATTGTAGTACTTAACTTATCATTATAATCTTCTTATGAACATTCATTTGTGATAATAATGATAATTATTCCTAGAAGTTAATTTGTTTACTATGTGGTCTGCCGGGTAGGGTGTAAGTTACTGCTGGTGATAAATAGCGTGCGCGTCGTCAGCTTTCTGGCAGTTCAGCAGCTATAACGACAGAGACAACAAAGCAGGGGAGAGTATTTGGAAGCAGCCAAGCATTCAGTATATCTGAAAAACGCAACACTTCTGCGGAAGACGATAGGAGGCCACTGAAACATAGTCGGAATACAGATATTCTTGACGAATGTGAAGTGCTGATTCAGATGATTGAAGAGGCAGCAGTCATAATATCAACATTACATGATGGTGATTCTAAAGTTGAATTAATTCAACGATGGTTACAACGGTGTAATGAATCTATAGATTCACTAAACAATATTCTCAATACTCTTTATTGGACGTTTGAGAAGCAATGGTGTATCAATATGATTCAAAAAATTATGAGCCTCAGTGCTCTCTTTGAAATGAATTTAAAGCGAGGTGTTGTTGTGCACATACATAATACTGCTGCTACTGATTATCCTGAAGGAAATGATATAACTGAACGTATGCGCTGGGTTGACTGTAAAAAAGCATTGAAATGTCGACTTCAAACAAGTGTAATCATAACCCTTGTTCATAAAGATATAGATGCTTTCTTAGACGATGCTTCAATGTTATTCCAACAGCGAATGCGAAATGTCTTAAATAAGTATGGATCGATAAAAGTCTATGGCGTTCTTGCTGCGAAATTCCGAAGAGTGGCGAATGATGAAGAGATAATAGAACTAAAGCATGTTATGGCTAAGACGAATCAGATCTTCAACACCACTTTACTGGATGACTGGTTCGATGAAAATATCAAACAACCGATCCTGAAAAAATCGAAGATTACCTTACCTCATCCGATTAAGATAAAAAGAGCATGTATAAATGTAGAGAATAAGAACGATTATGAATGCTTTAAATGGGCAGTTCTATCAGCATTGTATCCACTCAGTTCTGTTAATGATCATCCTGCAAGAATTTCTAACTATAAGATGTATGGAAATAGATTATATTTTACTGGTATAGAGTTCCCAGTAACGATAAAGAACATTCTAAAGTTTGAAAAAAAATGCAATCTCGATCAATGTTTATGGGCTTGCACGAAGAATGTTTAATTACACTGTTGTACCTCTTCACCTTTCATCAGAGAAGAGAGGTCGAAATGTTAATCTTCTGGATGTGCAAGAATCTTACGTTGACGAGAGTCTAGATGATGATATACAGCTAGATGAGGACATTGATTCTTTTGAAATTTCCACTAGGTATGGATTAAGGATTTGTCACGATTAGTTGTTGGACAACTATTGAAAGATAAGGGTAAAAATACATCTGTGATCGATGTTTACACTATTTCTTAAGTCAAGAAAAGTTGTCTGCGCATGACGAGGTTTGTAAAAGGATAAATCAATGTAAAATTAGACTACCAAAACCTCAAAGCAATATCATAGTGTTTAAGAACTATGAAAATAAGGAAAAAGTACCTTCGTCGTCTACGCTGATTGTGAGTGTCTGCTGGTTCCTGCTGAAGAATCTCAGGAGAAAACATGCAACACTGAGATCTTGCAACGTCATCAACTACTTAGCATAGGATACCTGTTAGTATGTAGTTATGACGATACACTTTCTGGGTATAAGACATACCCTGAAGATAGTGCGGATCCTGCCAAATGGTTTGCATACAAATTGTGACAATTGGCAGAGGACGCTGAAATAGTCCTCATGTGCGCCATGCCCATGTACGCCTACACCTTTGAAGGGAAAGTGAGATAACACGAATGTCCAATGATCAAAGCAGAGATCGATACCAAATAAGACAACGGATCACAAAGAAAAGAGACTTCTTCACAGGGTCGAAGGCCGGCGAGCCCGAGAAGAGACCACTGTCCCTTCTACCGAGGACGACGCGTACCCTGGCTGAGGCTAGATAAAAGAAGATCAGGTTGGAAGAAAAGTTGGGTATCATTATCACATACTAATTCAGGTAGGGAATATAAGGGGGGAGCCAAGGCGCGGCTTAATGGCATCTGGCCTGGGACTCTGAAGTAATGCGATAAGCGGTTCCGGAGTCCTGGGTTGGCAGGGAAAATGAGTTAAGGTTTAGTGGGTAGGTGCCGTATCGGTAAGTCCCACACTCACCTTCGTATATACTGGGCTCGTGGTCTTCAACGTTTGAATGTGGCTGGTGCATGAGCATTTTCCGTTTTTACTCATTGAAAAAAAAAAAAAAAAAAAAAAAACATGTAAAGGAGTTTTTCCTTACGAGTATTTAGACTCTACGGAAAAACTCAAAGAGACACATTTGCCTCCTAAAGAAAAGCTCTATAGTACACTGAATGTATACCTGTATATGAAAACAGATGTGTTGCTGCTTGCTGATATCTTTGAAAACTTTAGAGATCAGTTTCTGAAAGCATATGGTCTAGATCCAGGACACTACTATACGACTCCTGGTTTTACATGGGATGCCATGTTAAAGTATACTAGAATAAAGTTAGAACTTCTCACTGACATTGATAAGGTCCTGTTTATTGAGCTAGGTAAAAGGGGTGGAGTTAGTCAATGCTCAAACCGTTACGCCAAATCCAACAATCCATACATGGAAGTTTACAATGAGAATGATGAAATCATTTATGTGGTATACTTTGATGCGAACAACTTGTATGGTTGGGCAATGGCACAAACGCTCCCATTAGGCGGTTTCGAGTAGATATTGAATGTAGACAATAGTTTTAACTGCAATGTTCCTGATGATACACCTGTTGGTTATATCTTGGAACTGATTTAAATTACTCAGAAGAATTGGATGATACACATAGCGATTTACCTATTTGCCCGGAACACTCGAAACCACCTGGGTCAAATCAAGAGAAACTTCTAACCACCCTGCTACCGAAAAGAAAACACGTTCTTCATTACCGTGCACTCAAAAAAGCACTTGCAAATGGTTTTAAGCTAGTTAAAATTCACCGTGTACTAAAATATAATCAGTCTACATGGCTCAAGACCTACATTGATTTTAACACATCAATGAGAGCAAATGCTAAAAATGAGTTAGAGAAAAACTTGTTCGAACGAATGAACACTTCCGTGTACGGAAAGACAATGGAGAACGTGCGCAAACACATAGATGTTAAACTCGTGACAAAGTGGGAGGGTAGGTATAGAGCAGAAGCCCTCATATCCAGGCCTAATTTTCACAGCCTAGCAATCTTCAATGAAGATCTAGTGGCTGTGGAACTTAGAAAGATTGAGGTATTGATGAATAAGCTCATCTTTGTAGGGCCGAGTGTGCTGGACATTTCAAAAACATTGATTTATGATTTTCATTATAAGAACTGCAAGAACTGCAAATTACTGTACACAGACACTGATAGTTTGATTTATGAAGTCAAATGTGCTGATATCTATATAGACGTGAAGCAAGATATCCACAAGTTTGACACATCTGATTACCCAATAGATAACGTTTACGGTTTACCCCAAGCCAATAAAAAAGTACTAGGGCTCATGAGAGATGAGTGTATTGGAAAAATCATAACTGAATTTGTTGGCTTGCGGAGTAAAATGTATAGCATAAGGGTTAATAGACAAGACTATGTGAAATAAGCCAAAGGCGTAAACGCAGGTGTAGTTGAGAAAACTATCAACTTTGATGATTACGTTCACTGTCTGCGAAATGTTACGACACAAACTAGAATGCAGCATGTTATTAGATCACGTCTTCACAAAGTAGAAACTGCTAAGCAGCTAAAAATAGCATTAAGGTCTTTCGATGACAAGCGGTACCTACTGCCAAAAAGCACCGACACCCTAGCTTGGGGCCATTACACAATTGATAATGATGATATTCTAAATGGAAATGATCTAGAATTGTTAGATCTTCTTGTTCAAGATTAGGTTTAAAAATCTCTATGTCTTATATTGTAAATATTGTAGATATAAATCGATAAATATTGTCGGCATAGGAAATGTTTATGAAATCAATAAAGGAGACGAATTAATATGCATTTCATGTGGTTTCATTTTAAAAAACCTTACACCTAATACATAAGTTCGTTTAAAATTAGTTTAATGTTAGTTTAACATTACATTAACGTAGTTTGAAATTACTTTAACGTTACTTTAAATACATATCTGTATTATTATCTACCAAGCTGTTATGTGAACTGTCAAATCCAAGCCACTTGACATAGACTTTATTGTCACGTCGTTTGGTGACTTTCTGCACAAGGTAAATATCTGGAAACTTAACTTTTGAAAGTTTCTCTTGATAAAAGCTGCCAGCGATAGGTTGATCCTGATAGTCCTTTAGTTTATATGTTACTGGTTTAGTTGCCAGGATCTGATCCACAGTAAATATTTTAGTTGTCCAGTTGGGAGTCTATCCTTTCTCGAAAACGTTCTTATACTTGCTGATTCGAACTTTGTTATCAACTTTGAATTTTGCTTATCTGGAAGGTATTTTTCTCTGGACGCTGAATTGTTCCATCAATTCTTCTTCATCTTGAGGTTTAACGTCTTCAGGTTTCATACCAATAGTACGATGTTTCTTATTATTGTAGTTGGAAACCAGAGCAGGTAAGATATCAACCCATTTATAATTATCTTGTAAACTGAATTGTGGCCAAATTAAATTTTTGAGTGTACGATTAAATCATTCAATGATGGACGCTCGATTTAGAGGACGTCCGAACACGTCGACGCTCATTTCAATACTGACATTATGCGCAGCTGCACTCTCTTAATATATGATTCTTGCCTCTCGCACTTCTCCAATGATTGACATTATTTCATTATTATGACTTGGATTCCCTGCTCCTTGGGATGCCATTAGTAGACGAAGACGGTCGAAAAGCTGATTAGAATCATCCAAATAAATATAATCAGGCTTTTGATCTTTTTTCAGCATCATAAATTGAGGTATTGTAGTCATTAATTGTCTTTTTTTTGGGAACCTTCACTTGTTGATGACCGCTTACGTGGAAAAAGTTTCGCTATAATATTTGTATATTTTCCAGTATTGTTTGAGCGAATTGGTTCAGAGGAACTATAATTCTTCTTATGTGCATTTGTATCAATAAGAATTTCTTTATAGTGTTTTAGATCTTCTGAGCTTATGTAAGCTTCATCGGGGTTTTGTTTAAATAAAAGTTCCAACAAACCAGTTCTGTTTTGATATGGTTTTTCACCAACCTTGACATATTAACCTTAAATGTAATGGGTGTATCACCAATTACGAACAATCCATCTGTCAGTTTACGTACACCATAAACCATATCCAAATATTGTTTCCTATTTTTACTCAACAGTCCGAGAAATTTGTTTGTCAACTTGTCATAATTTTCACTAGGTTTATAATTTTCATCAAAATTTTCTTGATCCATAGTTGCATCATGTTCTTTATCATCAGCAGCAGGCATGAAAGTAAGATTATTATCGTTTTCAGTTTCATCTTCATATACATGTTTCTCGATTTTATTATCGATATTTGTATTCTCATCAATAGACATATCTGACATATTTACTAATTTTTGCAGTGGTGTGACTATAGGTTTGAAAGTCTCACTCAAAATAGTTTCTGTAGCCTCTTTATCCAACTTGAACATACGGTGTTTCCGTCGAATTGCATCGCTAGCTTTCGCTATTTGACTTGAAACATGTTGTTCATTTCGAAACATGTTGATGCTTTGCTGCCTCAGACTTCACTAACTTCATATTCGATGAATCACTCCTATTTATAGAATCACAAAACAGTCAAATTCTTTTCTATACCAACCTTCATTAAAATTACTATCTTCATCCATAACAACTAATCCATATTTCTCTTTATTCCAGCATGCCAAGCACAAATCTCGAAACTCAGTGTATGACATATCAGTATTTACATGATCTTCATAAACGTGTTTAAGATTTGCCTCGCATTGCCAAAAAAGAACTAATAAATTAACATTATCCCGTACTAAATGTTTAGGAGTGCGAGCATATGTCTGACATAAATAGAAAGAGTCAATATTGACATGTCTACCCATGCAGAAAAAAGCTCTAACATTGTCCTGTTTCTCACAAGCGATATTATCAAAAATAAAAATGGAGTTGGGTGGCGGATAGGGGAATGCTCGCTGGAAACAGAGGGTAGGGCTTAAATAAACTAGGCCCCGCGGACCAAACAGACTGGGTGAAGGACACACCGAGAAAAAACCACGACCGCTTCCTGTTGCGGCCCTGTACCGAGGGTTTCTGCTGAATACGGTTACACTACTCAATAAGCAGTCGCAGGCAAGGGTTCAGGGATGGTCCCGAAGGAAGAACCTCCATGCCAAGGCGTTAATCCACCGTGCCGAAGGCTGCATGGCACCAGGGGAGTGGTGTCGCTAACGGTATCTCTAGGATACCAGGTCGCCTTCTAGAGTATACAGACCTTACCCCCGCATGCGGGGCTCTGCGGGGGTGGACCTTTATTTCCCTAGCTACTCGTGGGAATTCAAATGGAGAAGAACAAAAATTTAAACCGGAGTTTGTTGGAGGAGTTGGAGGGAGAGATTGAAGTTGTGGAGGAAGCTGACATCAGTCAAAAGTCATATGCGGACGCGGATGAAGCGATGATACAGAGTCATAAAGTCTATGTGCAGTTAGGTGAAGTACTGGACAGGATGCAGGAGTTCTGCACTACTAAAAGAAACATGTTTATGCCTATTAGGGATGGACTGGAGGAGGCACAGCTTCTAATCGAGGAGCTGGCATCGAAATTGGGCTACGCCCACAACTCCTTCCGAAATGCGATGAAGGATTTCGGAACGGAGGTCGCGGGAAAAGATAAGAAGAAGGCGATTGCTAAGAAGATGAGCGAAGCGGTGAAAGGAACAAGCCAAACGGGGACCCAGACGGAAGAAGCCCTGGAAACTCCCGCTTGGAAGCGCGAACGGGAGTCCACCCTGAGCCCCATTGTGGCAGGGTCTTCTAAGCCGAAGAAAAAGAAACCGAGGACGCCCACTACAAGAGCAGCGTCCTCGACTCCGAAGAAGCCAGACGGAGCAGACAGGCCTGACACTGACATCAGGAAGCAGGCGAAGAAGGTGCGGACACGAGCTCGGCCCGAGGCGGTTCTCATCAAACCGGCCGAGGGTCTAAGCTATGCCGAGGTCCTCAAGGACCTCAAACAGAAGGTGAAACCGGAAACCCTTGGTGTAAAAATCAAGGGTGTCAGGCATACCAGAAATGGAGAGGTCCTTGTGGAGCTTGGACCTGCAGCAGAGGGCAGGGCCGAATTTTCGGCTGCAGTGAGGGAGGCTGTTGGGTTGGGGGGTACTGTGCGCGAGCTCGTACCCCGTACCGAGATCGAGGTCCTGGACCTCGATCCAACAACGGAGGCCGGTGAAGTCGAAGCGGCCGTTAGAAGCCACTTTGGAAGTCGGGGTGCTGGAGAAGTGAAGGTCAGCCTCACGAGAAAACCCTTCAGGGGCAACCTGAAGGCTTTCGTGGAGCTGTCCGAGGAACTATCCGCGAGGTTGGTACGCACAGGACACCTGAAGGAGGGGTGGGTGTCCTGTCGTGTACACAAGAAGGCGGAAAGGGTCCGGTGCTACCGCTGCCTGGGCTTCGGCCATACGGCAGCGGGTTGCGATGGCCCAGACCGCACAAGGTCATGTTGGAGATGTGGAAAAGAGAGCCATATGGCTGTGGCGCGCGAAAGTTCGCCGCAGTGCTACCTCTGCGCCACAAACGAAGATAAGCCCCGGACAGACCATCGTCCCGGGACAATGAGGTGCAGGGCGTTCTGAGAGGCAACCTTGTCGAGGAAGCCTCAAGGACGCGCTACCTAGATGAACAATACCCAACCAGGATGCCGAAGGCCGACGAGCCCGTTGTGTGGTAGCACCACAATACTGAGGACGATGCGTGCATCCTAGTTGGACGATGATCGGAAGAATGCCAAGCTGGCGCTAAAAAGTGGAAGTCGAAGCACGACTTAGTGGTCTTACCCCCATTTCCTTGAAGTAATGCGAAAGCGGTTCCGAGGACATGGGTTGGCGGGAAGAGGAGGTCAGTTTAGTGGGTATTACCGCTTTTTGGTCGAGTCCCACACTCAGTGCGTAAATGCATTCTCACCTCCTCTACAAAAAAAAAACTGGTTCATGTTCACAATTAGATAGTCCGCAAAAAACTGCACGAATGCTTTCTGACAGCAGATTGCTATGACGTTTTGCTCTCGTCTGCTTACACTCAACGAGGGTGTCTATATTCGCAATCGGAAGTTTAATTGGTTGTGACTTGAACCGCATCGTGATATCAACTAATGCCGAAGGTATAAATGCAGCGCTGATATAGGCAACCAAGTAGTCACGTTCGAGCCACCGTAGAGTGAAGAATGATTGTACATCGCAGAAAGAAATCTAGGAGACGACAAGGTGAAGGTATAGTCAACAGTATTATCAACAAGTTGCCGTTTGAGTTACACTTACCAGGCTGTCAGTACTGTGGACCTGGCACTAAGCTGGCGAAAAGATTGGAACAAGGTGACCCAGGTATAAATCCATTGGATGCTGCATGCAAGGAGCACGATATTGCTTACTCAAACAATAGAAAGGAAATTCAAGCAAGAAACGCTGCAGATACAATATTAGCTAACAAAGCGTGGCAACATGTTTTCGCTAAAGATTCTGTTTTTGGTGAGAAAGCAGCTGCATTAGCTATAACCAACATTATGAAAGCTAAATCAAAACTCGCTATGGGGATACAGAAGAAGGTGCATGAGAAAAGAAAATCTGAGAAGCTAGTAGTATTGAGGAAGACTTTGGATGCTGCTAGAAAATCCATGATCCTTTGTAATGATGCTCAAGTTGCCATTAGGGCTGCTGTAGAGGGCGCCCGGAATGCTCCAAAAAAGCAGGAGGTAGACGTCAGGTATTTCCACCTCGTATTCTACCTCTACCCTCAAAATTTGACGGTATTTTACCACTGATTCCAATTTTCGCTGGATTCAGTGCACTTGGAGCTCTTCCTGGTGGAGCAGCTGGTGTGGTGAAAGCTGTAAATGATTCCAGTGCAGCTAAACAACATCTTCAAGAGACTAAACGTTATAATAAAACAATAAAGGAAATAGCTTTAGGAAAAGGACTTCACTTGAAACCCTATCGACTAGGATTGGGACTTTATATTAAGCCCAGTTGTCAAGGCCGACATCTTACAACTAAAAAATCTATAAAATGCATATCCGAAAAAAAGCACTTGCTGTGAAGCTACCACGCCGTGTATTAACCGATTATGATCTTCTCAATTATGCCAATGCTATGAAAATTCCTTATTTTAGTGGAGTTTTTATGCGAAATCAAGTACCTGCTACAGGAACTCGTGAAAATGAATCTGCTATTATCAACCTTGATGATAAAAACTGTTCTGGTACACATTGGATAGCATTCAAGAAAAATGGTAATCAAGTATTGTACTTTGACAGTTTCGGTAACCTTCAACCACCCTTTGAACTTGTCAAGTACCTAGGTGCTGGTAGCTTCATAAAATATAATCATGACAGATATCAAGATTATGATACATTTGAGTGTGGTCATTTATGTCTTTAATTTCTGTGTGAACAGCTCAAAAGAAAGAGCAAATATACTCTATATGAGCGCAAGTAATTTCTGTAAGGAATAACCCTGGCGGACCGGCCGAACGCAAACATTACGCTACAGCGTAACGATAAAGTAATGCTAAAATAATCGTAAAGTAATATGGCATTATAATTAATAAAGGAAACAAAATTAATATGTCAACTGTTGCAATTATAATAAAACGTTGAAATTTACGTTCAACGGTCATGACGCAATTGCAACAAGTTGCTTTTGCAGCATTAAAAAATAAAAAAACATAGTGACCGTCATTGCAGTCGGGCCCCTGCATATTGGCAACCCGCTAACGTGGCTTTAAGTGGGTTGCCAGTCTGCAGGGACCCGACTTGAATGACAGCCACTTTGTTTTTTTATTTTTTAACGCTGAGAAAGCAACTTGTTGCAATTACGGCATGACCATTTAATGTAAACTTTAACGTTTCATTATAATTGCAACAATTAACATATTAATTGTGTTTCCTTTATTAATTATAATGCCATATTACTTTAGCATTACTTTACCATTACTTTACCGTTACGCTGTACCCTTACGAAAAGGTATGACACAAAAAAAATGACAGGCCTGTCATTTTTTTGTGTCATTTTTTTCCTGTCATTTTTTCGCGACGACAGGAAAAATGACAGAAAAATGATGACAGAAAAAATACGACAGAAAAAAAATGACACGCATAAAATGACAGGCCGGTATTTGCACTTACAGATTGTGACGCTAATCAAAAAGTGACAAGTGAAAGGGATTTGTAACACCAGATAATCTTTCCGCGTTTAATCCTGACAAAAAAAAATTTGACAAGCGTCAGAGACTGTAATGGCAATAACCGACCTTCTGATGTAAGGCATTTTAGTAATTATATAGGTATAGCAATAAGAACAAAGTGAAATCATTCATGAACGTCAATTTATTTTAAATTCTTACATTACACCACTTAATCATTATTTACGGACTGATCGAATCCAAAGGTTTTCTCGCCCGACCTCTTGCGTTGCTGCATTTTGTTTGAATCGCGATATTGAAAGCTTTTTTATTATCAGTGGTATCGCCAAAAATTTTCAAGGTGAGCTCTGAAAATTGGATAAAAGTACACGTTAATTAAACCGAATAATGGTGAATGTGGTGAAAATCTGAATTGACTGGAGAACTGGCAAAGAATTTTGATTATTTTATTCAGTATAAAATTTCGCGTCAGACAAAGAAATTAAGTTTTAACCTGAACAAAATTTCCGTCACCTTATTTGTACTTTATATTTTTCCTAATATTGAAAACATAAACACTGTAAAAATCCAAAATAACAAATTTATAAGCTGTGTCAAGTCGTCCCGAAAAATTAGGGGGGTTGACCAATATTATTTATGTGGCCAGTCACAGGGGTGCCTTCCCGCCCCCACGAGACGTTGGAAAAGGGGTAGGTGTTTCACCAACATTATTTCTATGAAAATACGGGACGACTAGCCAAGCTTATGAAAAATATTGCACTGGTCATCCTAAATTTCGGAACGACGAGACACTGCGTTTTTAATAATAGGATAGAATTAATATATATAGAATTAATAATAATATATTATAATAATGATTAATAATTATTAATAATATAGAATTGATTATAGGTTGTTTGTCTTATTCTCAGAAAGAGGAAAAATCCTTTTTTTTTTTATTGTTCAATTTTAGAAGATGCCACCCAACCACTTTATTTTTACATCGGAATAATATGGGGTTAGGGAAAATCCTATTTTTCACAAATGGGAGACATTCTAAAAACATTGAAAATTATTATTTTAAATTGAAATCTTTCAAAATGAATAAACACAAACTTTCAGAAGTCTTTCTTGACTATCATTTAATTTTTAACCAATTTCTTTATTATAGTAAAAAATGATTTATATTTAATAATAAAATAAGTAACAGGCACGCTTATCGCGCTCATTCAACTCATTAGAAATTAATTTAATCAATTCTTGTCAACCTAAATTTGTAAAATGAGCAGAAAAGTACTTAAGAAATTATTAAAACTTCAAAAAGGAACGGCAATACAAATTTCCAGGCTCTTTCTCAGAATTCTAGGATTTTTTTCTATGTTTTGATGGTTCTTTATCAAGATTTCAGGACTTTTCCTGGTTTTCCAGGTTTTGTAGCAACCCTCATAATAAAAAAGTCGCGATACAAAAATCACGCGAAAATCGAGCGGAAACATAGCTTCAATGTGGACAATGTGAATGCATGAAGGTGTAGATTATTAGAGTTAATGATCAAAACTTTATGTGGCATGTTCATACATTGAAGTCAAAGTTTGAAGTTTAATAAATTGTATATATTTATTTTTGACAGAAAGTCGTGCTTTCTTTATTATTTATAAAGTTTTGAAGACTTTCTACTTTGATTCGTGAATTTTCGTATGTATTGATCCCAAAAAATAGTTTAAATTGTGAATTATTAAAAATCCCACAAGTTCCTTTTAAATTCGAGAATCTTTCTGTGTTTTCGCAAACTGATGCAGTTAAACACTATACATTTTTACCTATTTACTGTATGTTCGTTTCTCCTAATTACTTTTATCTAGAGAAGTTATTTTATAATTTATATAACTTACGCTTCATTGCAGTCACTCGATGGGGGTCTAGTTTCTTTGGGGGAGGTACATTCTTGTCCTTGTTTGCGTTGGACTGCGCCCCTGTCAAAGATGAAGTGGCAAGTTCTGCCTTGGTAAAAACAATGGAAGCCTATTCTCCCACATACCTAGCCATACAAGATCTATTGCATTGATCCACTGCTACGCGGCTGCACAATTTTTGTCCAAATCGAATGAACTCATTCTTTCTGTCTTTCTTGGCATTTAGAGGATCAAAGGTGTTATCGTCCTTTAAATCATGAATATCTAATATTATGAAACATCTGATACCACAACGATCAATTAAAAGGTGATAGACTCAGAAACTTACGGGGATTCGCAAATCCTCTTCAGCCGACGAGCGTCGATCATTGATCCTACGATCCTATGGACAAGAAACATTCAATTTCAGAAATATTTACTTATTAAGCGAACTAATACAGCATGTGGAATATAGTAACTTACCAAACTTTGCGGAGAATTTTCTCCTACATTGCCATTATTGTCCTACAAGAAACAAATATCTGATTTGAGCAAAATTTTAATGTTAAGATACCTGCTAAATAAGAAGCAGCAAGAAAACGTATATTTCGCGACATAACTACAAACTTACACTATATAAAAGGATCAATTTACTCTCTAAATTTGAATCAGTGATACGTCATTCATTTTAAGTAAAAATTCTTACTGATTTCAACCAGTGACCCATTTCTAGCTACTTGAATCAGTAGTATTGCGTCGTGAATCAGTGGAACTTCTTACTGATTCGATTCAATTACCCATTTCTTACTGATTCATATTTAGAGAGTAAAGACATGATACTTACCAATCCTGGAGATATGTGCAGTTCGTGCGGACTATTCGCATTTGTTGAATTGCGTCCGTCATTTGCGTTATCATCCTAAAAGCAACAATAAGCCAATGTTTAAAATTTTTTTTTTAGAATAATTCCTAATAAATGAGAAGCAGCAAAAAGGCGTGCGAGTCGAAACGTAACTATACACTTACCGGATAAAAATAATAATGTAAACATATGATACTCACTAAGTCTAGAGATGTGTGCATTTTTTTCTCCAATGGCGAAGCAATTTGTAAAAAATCTGGATGTTCGTCGAATGCCTTCTCTACTTCGGTGTCCGTGTCATAATTATTATATGCACTTGAATCTTCAATGCCAATCGTTTCTTTCTGTGTCTGCAAGTAAGTCAGTTTTGATATAATTTCAAGAGTCAAGCTTGTAGAAAAGTCAAGAAGTATACAAACTTTTGCAGGATGGCCATTCAAGTTTCAAACAAAATCTAGCTTATTTTCCCGGTGAAAAGTTGCTTTCATTCCGTTATAATAAACTAAACAGTTGAACTTTTAAGCACAGTATAAATTTTCAACCAAGAAGTTGAGCTTTTATCCAAATAATTGTATTTTCAAACTACGAAGACTAATGTTCAACCCAGTGATCGAATCAAAAAAAAGGAAATATAAAAATTCATCCAAAAACATTTGCATTTTTCATTGAAAGTTGCGTTTTCAAGCCAAAGCTAGTAATCATTTTGAATTCGGTTGAATTTCCAAGAAAAAGTTCAATTTGTATCCAAATAGTTGAATTTTTAAACTATAAAATAGTCGAATTTCGGATTAATAATATCTAAGTAGAAATTTTAATTTCAAAAATTCAACTAGAAGAGATGACTTTCCAACCAAATCTTTGAAATTTCAATACTATAATTAAATTTTTACCCAAATAGTAGAATTTTTAAACAAGCGAGACGAATTGCGAACCAAGAATATAGTACTAGACTTTTCAGTTTTTTAAAATCCACTTTGAACAAGAAAATATAATTTTTCCAACTAAACGGACGAATTTTCTACGAAAAGAAGAATGCTCAATCTGAGAAGACGAATTTTTCTATCCAAAAGTACATTTTTATCAAAAAAGATACATTGTGGACTAAAAATATAATAGTAGACTTTTTAATTTAGAAAAATCAACTTTCAACAAGAAAAGATAATTCCTCAAAGTAAACGGAGGAATTTTCTACAAAAAGAAGAATTTTTAATCTAACAGGTCGAATTTTTCAATCCAAAAAGTTCATATTTAGAAAAAGATAAATTGAGAAATAAAAATATAATAGTAGACTTACAAATTTTTTTAAAACAATTATTAACCAAAAAAATGACTTTTCTACGAAAAGATGAATCCTCAATCTGAAAGGGGGCATTTTCTATCCAAAGAGACTGATGTTCAACAAAACAGTTAGTTTTTCAAACAAAAAAGATTACTTTTTCACAAAATAGTTGAAATTCCGACAATACAATTAGACTTTCAACGAAACAGTAACATTTTTAAACAAGTGAGATGAATTCTGAAGCATAAATATAATAGCAGAATTTTGAATTAAAAAAAAAACATTTTCAACAAGACGAATTTGCAGCCAGAAAAGATGACTTTTGTACAAAAAAAAAAGAATTCTCAATGTAAAAGATCGAATTTCTTTCCAAAAAGACTTGATGTTTAAGAAGATTGTTGAATTTATAATCACAATATAATCATAATCACAATTGACACTCTAACAAAATCTTTGAAATTTCAACACTCGAATTAAATTTTTAACCAAAAGAGATAAATTCTAGATCAAAAATATAATAGCGGATTTTATAATTCATAAAAATCAACTTTTGACAAGTGACGATAAATGTTTAAATTGAACGGACGAATTTTCTATCCAAAAATACTAATGTTCAACAAAACAGTTAAATTTACAACGAAAAGAAATGACTTTTTTAACGAAGTTTTTGAAATTTCGACAATATCATTAAATTTTTCAGCAAATAGTACAATTTTTAAACGAAACAGATAAATTCTGGACTAAACATATGATATTAGTCTTTTTAGTTTAAAAAAAATAACTTTTAACAAGAAAAAAGATGAATTTTCAAACTAAATGGATGAATTTTCTTTCCAAAAAGACTTAGGTTCAACAAATCAGTTAAATTTTCAACCAAAAGAGATGACTTTCTAACAAGATGTTTGAAATTTCAACAATATAATTAACTTTTTAACCAAATTGTAGAATTTTCATAGTAGTCTTTCTTATTTAAAAAAATAAGAAAATGAAAAGATAATCTTTCAAACTAAATGGACGATTTTCTGTCCAAAAAGACTTAGGTTCAACAAATCAGTTCAATTTTTAACCAAAAAATGACTTTCTAACAAAATATATGAAATTTCACCAATATAATTAATTTTAACCGAGTAGTACAATTTTCAATCAAAAGAGATGAATTCTGGACTAAAAATATGACAGTAGTCTTTAATTTGTAAAAAATCAACTTTTAACGAGAAAAGATATATTAAGCTTTTTAACCAAATAGTACAATTCAAAAAAAATTAATTCTGGATCAAAGATATAATAGTGGACTTTTTAATTTGGAAAAAATCAACATTAAACCAGAAAAGATGAATGTGCAACCAAAAAAGATGACTTTCTAACAAAGTGATTGAAATTTCAACAATATAATTAAATTTTTAAGCAGCTAGTACAATTTTCAATCGAAAAGAGATTAACTCTGGACTGAAAATATGATAGCAGTCTTCTTAGTTAAAAATAAACTTTCAACAAGAAAGGAGAATGTTTTAAAATAAATGGACAAATTTTCTGTCCAAAAAGACTTAGGTTCAATAAATCAGTTGAATTGTTGACCAAAAGAGATGGCTTTCTAACAAATTGTTTGAAATGTCAACAATATAATCATATTTTCCAAATAGATGAATGTTTAATTAAAAAAGATGAATTCTGGATCGAAAATATAATAGCAGACTTTCAATTTAAAAAAATTAAGTTTCAACAAGAAAAGATGAATGTGCAACAAAAAAAAACGATTTCCTAACCAAATGTCTGAAATTTCAAAAATATAATTAACTTTTTAACCAATTATTATAATTTCCAAAGAGATGAATCCTGGATAAAAAATATGATAGTATTATTTTGAATTTGTAAAAAGTCAAAAAATGATAAATTTTCATACTAAAAGGACGAATTTTCTATCCAAAAAGACTAATTTTCAACAAAACAGTTAAATTTGTAACCAAAAAAATGAATTTCTAACAAAATGTTGGAAATCTCAACACTCCAATAAAATTTTAAACCAAATAGTGGAATTTTCAACGAAAAGAGATGACTTTTTCCGGCTTTTTTCCCGCGTTTAAAATTGCAGTCTAATTCCCGTTTTTCTGGTTAGTGGCCACTCTCTCTTTTGTATATGCAGTCTTTAAATAATACTTCTACAAAGTATTCTGGAATATTTCTGTTCAGGATTAAGGTCTGAAAAGGCAAAGATTTCAAAAAGACCTTTTTGGCCAGAGAATAAAAAATTTCATTGTCTTCTCAAAAATTCGTTTCAATTGAATGCTTTTTACGTAACAAAACATTATTTTCAGTCAAAAATTCCCTTGTGCGAATTATTGCGTTAGCAGTGAGTGAATGAAAAAAATTTTACAGGCTGAAAAAGATACCTCAACTCTTTCTTCCTGTTTTTTCGATTCACCACGTTGCAGTGAGTCCAAGCTTTTTTTACAAAGGGTATCCATTTCCAATAAACGATCAATTATACCCGCCGTTAGGGCATCAATATCTAGTAAATCTGCAATAAGGATGTGTTAATGAAATAGAAAGAATGGAAAGTCTTAAAAATATTCACTTCAAGTCTTGTACGTTTTACAAGAAAGGCAGTATAATGAATCACCTGAGCGTGCATTTTCAATTTTGCGCAAATGTGCAACTTCCTTACGCAGACGTTCGTTCTCAAGTTTATACAAATCGAGTTTATACTGAAGATCACATTTTCGAAAGCCCGAAAAATTTTCTTCCGATTCACTTTCCGAATTTTCAAGGGCTGCCTACAGTTACATTTTACAGAATAATATTATTATTTATAGTGTTTAACACCATCATTACATAGAATTTTATAACGTGTGCACATTTCATGAATTGAAAAATGCTAAAGGTACTTTGTTTTTTCAAAAACCTATTCATATTTCACTGATCTACACTACAGAAAAATAGTAATAAATTTAATTTTCACTTTAGTACGAAATATATATGATATAAATTTAATAATGCGTATACACATAAGTGATAAGAAGTATAAAAAACTCACGTTAATCTGTTCAGTTCTAGACGACTGTTGTCCATTATTTATCTCTTGTAATAATTTTTCTTTTTGATCTTTATTTTCGACCATATCTTTTTTTACTTTTTTGGAAACACCTGCGTTATTCTATTGAATGAATATCTCTTACTGATATGTCAACAAAAATCAGGTTGCAAACGGAATGTATTAAGATTTTAATAAGAGTGAGAGAGAGAAGGGGGGGGGGGGGGGG